>JACEFZ010001436.1:0-140000 GCA_014155875.1 Cepaea nemoralis
TGTAACACTTCTGGTCACAAAGAAAAATTGGTTGCTCCAATTTTGTCAAATCTCCAATAAGTTATGACTTTCTAGTTTGGGGATAGAACAACTGTCTTCTTCCTTCACTCACAGTGTTTTATCTTTTCACTTGGCTAATTCAGTAGCCTATGTATCAGTATAGTTGGTTCTATAGATATCTTTGGGATTGGTAGTGAACCGGAACCCGTTGTCTTATGACTTATGTCCTGGCTTCTGTCGTTTGACCCTATGTCATTTGACTTTCACCTATTGACTTATGTCTCGACCTGTCCTCAAATTGCCCAAAATGACAACCCACACACAAGCTGACTCTATTCTGAGTACAACACATGAGCACAAAGTGTTCATGTTCCCATTAATATCCCCTCCAACTCTATACACACAGTTCTACTGTTCACCTTCTCGCTTCCGCATGTGAAAAGCTATATTCACTGTTACATTTAGGTTTCTAATAGTTATTGTGTCCCTTGAATTTAGAGTTGTTGTTCTTTGAGATGAATGGTGTGTGCAACTTTTATGTGTTTGTTTTCCTGTTTGTTTGCCTGTTTTCTAATAAACTATAGTGTAATTAACTCTCTAACATGTGTATGCGTTAGTGTACTAAATGTGTGTGTTCCTTCGAGCGCCGCAAATCGGTTTATTGTGGTTACAAACGTTCGTTAATATTATTTGTGACCACAACTCCGCTTTATGAAGCGCAAAGTACGTTCTCTATATACTCTATTAAAGTGTGGCAGTAACACACATAAAAACCCGACAACACATTGGTTACACAGATGACACAGACAAGTCAAATAAGACGTTTGCAGCGGTGGAAAAAAAATTGTCCGCTGTTTTTCTCTCTCGCTCTCTTTCATTCAATGTTTACTAAGAATTTGCATTCTCCCCTCGCATTTATTCTCCTTGCATACCTCTTTCATACGCTTTCATACTGTTCTTTCACGCAACCATTTTCTCGTCATTAAAATATGTTTCATAGTATCATATACATAAACATTATATATATACAATAAACGATTGGCTGAATTTTAACAGTAATCACGCCAAATGACTGTGGGTTTTGTTTCTTTGACGCGTCATGTCTATACATAATATACATAGTTATGAGGACGGTTTTGTTACCGATCCTGTCATAGTAACTTCCGTAATTTGGTGTGCTGACCTAAATTACCCTCAAGGGAAATAATCTAATAAGTAATTTCATTTAAGTGAATTGGGTTAATTACCTTAAAGTGTTGTTTGTGAAAAAGATAATATTACTTTCTAAATGGTTGTATTAGTTTGGAAAATTATTTTAGATAAATGGATGTATAAATGATTATGATTACATGGTAATAAACTAATAATATAGAAGTGGGTTGTGCTCAATATTTAAACTAATATAAGATCTAACAATTGTATTTCTATAATTGGTGTTGTAAGAAATGGGTTATTACTTAAATGATGGTGATTTCTGACTAACAAATAAGAAAATAAAGTTATATATGCATTTACACAATGTGCAATTGAATAATTAACAGAAAAATGAAGTTATAGGTACTGTTAATAAAATAATAATATACATATATCACAGTTACATTTCTATATCTAATTACACTAAATCGACGTTCTCCTCTGCGTTGTGAAGATGGAGCAATCCTCTTTGTAGACTATTCTAACATAGTTCATTTCGGCAAAGTCTCTTATGCTCTCCTTCAAGGATAGTGTATAAATATAGTTCCTACTACATTATGTAGGTTCATAGCTAACACTTGAATGTCCTCTATCTTATGTGTGTGTCAGCGCATGCTAATTTTGCGTCTGTTTATTACACTTCTTATAGCACTGTTATATTCACACAGGTTATATATTTGGCGATGATAACGCACTTACGATGTGTCTTAATCACCACATACGGCACTGAGTTATCTAACATTACAGTGTCACTGTTTCTGATGATGTATGGTCGATCCCTCCCTGCAAATCAGGTATTTGAATGGATGATGGACGACTCAAAATGTCTGCAACCGTATTTAATCTCCCTTTTAAGTGCTGGATGGTAAACGTGTAATTTTGGAGAATCAAAGCCCACCTGTAAATTCTATTGTTGGTAGGATGTCCAGACTGCATCACAGACAACGGAGAGTTATCGGATTGGATTACAAACTGTGCTCCTGCCAAAAATCTATGAAACTTTCTCACGCAATAGATCAAACTGAGGCCCTCCAATTCTGATGCTGAGTATTTTGATTCAGCAGGAGTAATCTTGCGACTTACGTACATTACGAGTGGAACGTCCCGTCGTAGAACTGTCCTAGTATCCCAGATATGGATATGGCACTCGCATCTGTGCGTAAGAAATAAGTGAGTTTTGATTAGGCATACGAAGGATAGGTGGAACGCTGAAAAGATGTTTCAATTTTGATAACGCACTAATTAATCTGCATCTTTTACAGATAACTTAGCCGAAGCTTTTAAGATGTTAGAAAAACCACTGGTGATTTCCGCCAGATTTGGAATGAATTTACTGTAGTAGTTTACCAGACCCAGTAAACTTCGGACTTGTTTCTTGGTCGTTGGCATTGTCAAATTCAGAATCTTAGTGACGATTCTGTCATCAGTTTTCAATTGGCCCCTGCAGATGGTATGACCCAGGAAGTCAATTTGTTCCATGCCCAACTCTACTTTGGTCGGCTTCGCTGTGAGCAAACAATCGCAACCTGTCGAAGACTTGTCGACGTTTCAGTAGGTGTTTTGTCCCGTCTTCCGTATGACTGCATATGTTATCTATATAAGTGGAAATACTGGTCGCAGTCGCGTTTACCGTAGGAACTGGTAGTTCCATCTCGTCCAATACTGTTGTGCTGCTAGCTGTGTGTGCTGTTACCTGGCTAAGTGTGCTTGCGTTGTCGCTGTAGTGTGTCGCCCTATCTAGTGAAGTTGTGTTGTGTATGTCTGTCGTCTCATTGCTTGGTGTTGGTGCAATTTGTTCGTCTGTCTGTTGTTCTTGTCGTAAAAAATATGGTTTCAGTATGTTGATATGAAATATCTCTAAGTGTCCTTTTATCGATATTTCATGATCCCCATCTGATCTTTACGTTCAACGTTGAGAGGCCCTTGGCAAGGTGTTAGTACCATATTATGTTTATCAGGTAGTCGAACTACAACCTTCTGGTTTGGTTTAAGGTGAATCGTTTTAGTACCCTTGTTTGGATAGTTGTGGTTTCCATTACTCGACACCTGCATTAGGGGTCCAGCAATATCGACCGCTATACTCTCAAGTGGTCTAGATGCTATTACTGACCGTTGCAATTCGGCCTTTACATGCTTTTTCTTTCGTACACGATGTTGACAAACAGTACAAGAGCGACAGAAAGATTTTATGTCTGAACAGAATTTCGGCCAGTAAAATTGTGATAGAATTCTGGCTCGCGTTTTATGGTAGGCCAAATGTCCAGCAAACGGTAATTCATGTGCGCTTTTTAGCACATTTTGTCGGTATGTTACAGGTAACACCGTCTGCTGAATTTCATGGTTATTATATGTATAATAACGCATGAGAATTCCGTTAACCTTTTTAAAGTACCAGGAAGAATTTTTAGACACTTTCTTTCGCTCACACAACAAGTTAAAATATGGTGCGATTGTTTGGTAGGTGCTGTGTGCCTCGATCAACTTTTGTCGAGTAGTGTTGGTATCTGCACCATTTGGTGTTAATAGCTGTAGCATTTCATTTTGTAAGTCAGTATAGTTTGTTTCTGTATCTGACTTAGTTACAGCGTTGGCCATGTGTGTCTCTTTCCAGGCTTTTATGTTGTCGTCTGTACATTCTTTCAATGCATGTAGGCATCCAAAATAAGATCCGTACATGGATCTTGGAGTATAGCGCACGTAAATGTGCCGGTAAGGAACGGGGTATTGATATGCGATTTTGCCAGTGGATATTTCTCGATGGTTCCAGAGAAAGTACGGCATTTGACAAATTCACCGTATAATCTTCTGGTCTAGCAAGTTCTCTCCTTAAACCCAGTAGAGTGCTCCCGCTATCAACTAAACATTGGCATGGTTTCCCATTGACCAGTGCATCGTAGAACTTAAGTTTACCTCTGGAGGCACATGCAGCGTTAGCTTCTTCATTTGAACATGATATTACGTGTCCACATTTCAATCTCCCCTCCGCATGAAACTGCTGGCATACTTTACATGTCTTAAAGTCTAAAATATCGGTTACTGATGCTACATTCTGACATTCACTCGTTGGCAACACATTCACAAGTTCCGGATCTATGTCACTCTCATCGTCTGATGATGTATCGATGAGTGCTGCATTGTTTGCCTTCATTCTCTGTCTCCCAAGACACTTATTGCTATAGTGGCCATAACTTGAACAAAATAACATTTTACAGCACGTTTAAAGGATGATCTTCTGCTTTCTTGCTTCTTTAACACTGCTTCTAGGTGTGACGGATATGTGGGGTTCTTATCACACATCGAGTAAGTCGGATGAAAAAGATTGCAATAATTACATCGAGGTGGTTTCTGATATGGTTTGTCCTTTTACGGTAATCTTTCTGGTTGTAGGATCTATCAGGAACTCTATTTCAAAAGCTGTAATTTCTGTGTCATGTGATGTAGTTTTAAATATGTCCCGATTAGATGAAAAATAAGCTGACCCCCGTTTCTCTAATTGTTGAATGGAATCAATATCTGACTGTTGTAAGAACTTTGCAAAAGGGGTAGGAACGGTAGAAATTACTTTGTCCATTACCATTAGCTCTTCTAGTTTTTCATAGATGTTACCTACTTTAGCAGCTTAAGTCCACTTTTAAATGTGCTCTGCACGTTGGAGATGTAGTCTAAGAAAGTTTCAGTTGCTTTTGGCTTAATCTGTGAGAATTGAATTTGGTACCTAGTAGCGTCCAAAAGAAAATGTTGCATTATCCTATCGTGTATGTACTGATAATTGTTTCTAAGATCTGTGGGTATGGATTCTATTACTTTTAAAGGCTCCCCACTCAGGTTCCTCATGTAAATCATTGCCCAATCCTCTAAAGGTATTTTCTGTGTTTTAGTTGGAACTCTATGTTTTCAGTCCATGCGCTGATTGAATCACCTACACTGTATGGTTTGATAAGGCCCTTGTACTTACTAAATTTGTTCTGTTCTTCTTGGCTCTTTTGTTTGCTAGAGGCTATTTGTATGTTAGAATCTACCTCCATTTCTTTCATCTTTAGTCTAGTTCTGAATCTACTTGTATCTGCTTTTGTTTGGTGGCTTCCTCTGCTTGTTTGTTAGCATGTTCTAAGTCTAACTGTTTCTGTTTGATAGCTTGATCCGACTCTAATTGTTTCTGTTTGATAGCTTGATCCGACTCAAATTTTTTCTGATCTAACTCTAATTGTTTTTGTTTGGTAACTTGTTCTGCTTGTTTGTTGGCATAATCTAGGTCTAATTGTTTCTGTTTGGTAACTTCCTCGACCACTTTCATTTCTTTTTGATGTTGCCTTTCTAATGCTCTTTCATCTCTGTCAAGAGCAGTTTTTCTTTCTGTTTCTTCTCTCTGTAGAGCAATTTTCCTTTCTGTTTCTTCTCTCTGTCGAGCTATTTCTTCTTTATATTTTTGATCCGCCCATTTTTCTAGCTTATCTCCAGTGTGGCCCATTGCGATGCCCGCCTGGATACATTCATTTAGTGACGCCATTTTGTGGCGTAATGTTAGTTCAAAATGATAATACAATAATATTCACACAATAGTTTATAATAATGTGTTAGTAAGTGTACATCTTTTACTGAAAAAAGAAGATGCATGATTAAGTTAGAGCATACCAAAATATTCGGAAAATATACTCATCTAATTCTTTGGAAAGTACGGTACTTGGGGTGTTCCACCGCTGTCTTTCACACTTACACAAGTTTGACTTGGTAACACAAGGCTGCTTCTGGTTAGTAGAGCAGCAAAAAATAGATACACGCTTAAGTTGTCAATACAAGCTCATATTTCATCATATTTCATCAAATATTTCATATTTCATTAAGTTATCAATACAAGCTCATATTTCATGCGAATGATGAACGAAAATGTGATAGATAGTGATAAATGGTATTAATGGATGAATGATATGATCGTCTGAATGATTGTTAGATGATAAGTGAGATGATTAGTCGTATGGCCGTCGATGTCGTTGTCTTCGCTTTCTGACTCTGGCGTACCTTTGTTCTAGGCTGTAGTTCGTCGCTAATCTATTTATTGACTTCGTAGAATGGTGACATTGATGGCTGTATCACATGCAATGAAATGTACACGGTGGTTACGATGGTAATGTTCACTGATGATTCTATACATTTCAATTGCTTTTAGTATAATAACACACTTTCTAATTAATATTGGTCGAATTTCACACTTTACCGATTTAATTTGGCTCAATTGTGGTTCACACTCCACAAATGGTGATCGTATAATTTACCAAAGAAAATTATTTATGGCATGTATAGAAACAAATTTGCATTACTTTGAAATATATCACACAGCAATGATGTTGAATCGTGCAATGAACTGATGTTGGTTCAGAATTGTTGTAATATCAATCGATAGCTAGCGTTCGTTCAGTGGTTCATAATACCACTTGCCTGCTGGCGTTAACTGTTCGTTGAATATTACAACAAATGCCGGCTATGACTGCTCAGAAGCGTTGCTTCACTGTAATCTGACAGCAATTGTGTTGCTGGCGTTGGTTCACTGTGTTCTGACACCAATCGGGGTCTTGGCGTTGGTTCACTATATTCTGACACCAATCGGGGTCTTGCCTGTCAGCGACTTGTGCGCTGCAGATTCTCAGGACTCCCCTACTTTCGCACTGCACGAAATAACAACTCGTGACATTTGCGAAAGGAATGCAATTTATTCAGAGCCGACATTTGAATGGCTCTACGAGCGTTATAATTCATCATCATTATACAACATGAATGCATTGACGTGATGATAGATGATGCTAGTATTTCACAATCTAAATGAACAGCCCTATGTTTGCCTATTGCCTAGAAACTATAGCATTAGTCAAGGATACGTCTGCTCTCTCTACCGTCTCCAGTCAGTCTGTCCTCACGCTACACATTGCGTGGACAAGCACGGACATTCTTCTCCGTGCAGTAGCTATTATTGCGTGCATGGTCTCGCCAGCACGCTGGCTTGTGAGTTAGAGTAACCTAGCACTTCACGGTTACTCGCAAGGACAAGCTTCCCAATTGCTTGGGGAAAGCCCTCGCTCAGCTGTACTCCTCGACCTCCGGTCTGACACAATTGTGTCTCCTTGTGAGGCTATTAATAGCGCTCGGTGTCTCTCCTGTCTGGTGTCTCCCTACTAGCCTAGTATTAACTCCTATTGCCTTTGTAAGGCCTTATTGGGGATCTTGACACTGAAGAGTCTCATTCTCTTCCTATTCTTAAATTGAAGCTATCCAGCCCGAAGTTCCCTGACGACTAGTATTGTGAACTTGCGTTTCACAAATGCGCCCTTCTCAAGCATCCAAAAATGATGCCATGGACAATGGCCTCTTATCACAGAGACTCATCAAGGCAAATTGCCTTGGCCTCTTAAAAATATCCGCAAGCTCTTGCTCCCTAATGTGTACTTGTATACATTGTTTTCCTTCCGTATGTGATCGTGTATAAGATACACATACTTTGTTTTCATCCACTAATTGCTTCTGTCCTTGTTATCTTGTTAGTGTCTACTAATCTGCCTTTTGGTGTTCTATAAAAGTGTATGTGCGATAACTGTTTTTGTTGAGTGTTGAAAATGTGTATTGGACTTGATGTGTTTAGTGTATGAGATATTGGTGTGTTGTTGATGTTTGTAGTGTTAATCTTGCTCTAAGTGTCACGAGCTAGAACTTCCACTGTCCTGATTTACCTCTTATGTGTAATTCATGACTTGGATTTTCGAGCAGTGAATTTAGATTGCTTCTATTACTTCCCTTGTACTATGTTTAAACACGTATAAAATTTTTGTGACAAGTGTTACATTTTACATCGGACACGGACACATTATAATTTACAAGTGGCGCCTATGATTTGCACGCAATGTACATCATACCTTCATTTATTACTTTCACGCTCTCATTTATCCGTCTCTCATTCACAATTTTATATGTTTAAAAATTAGAAGTAAAGTTAAGGTAATGTTTATCGCCCTTAGAAAAATTTGGCGAAAAGAAAGAAGTTTAATATGAATGTTTGGTACTACTGTACCGATCACAAAAAGATGGTTTACAATTTAAATTGAACTGATTGAAAAATTAACCGTTTGAAAACAAAATTTGACTTGTTAATACAAGTTACATTGAGTATCTTTTCAACGTGTCTTATCAATATAATTGTGAAAAAATTTACAGAGAAAAAGACATTAATTTTTTGTAAACATAGAAAACAAATATTTTAAAACATTTAACTAATTAACTAACTAATCGATGATCCTCGCGATGTCGTTCCTTGATGAAGAGTGTAGATAGTCTCGTCGATGTTAGTGTGATGGTTTCCCCTAATGTTCTATTCATGATGACCTATCAACTTGAATTATAGATTGCCAAATGTCCAATGTTTTGTTTCCACAGATCTGAATGATATAATGTGGTCGTCGATGATTTAATTTCTTCGTCATTAATGGTAGACTATGTAGGTTGTAGGTTATAACCGACTGGTGGTTATCTTGTACTGAATGATCATTGTTTGGAAGTCGTTTATTTATATTAGAAATACTGTAATATTCTAATATATGCTGTCAGTGACTGGTTAAAGTCTGAATATGGAAGTTTGCTGTTAAGTAGGCGCCCTTATAAAATGTTATCACAGTTTTTATGGCGTACTGGTAGCTGTGTTACTCAGCTGGTGTATTTGGTATTCTCGTTAAAAGATCAGGAATCCAATGTGGGAGCCTTTAATGTGTTGGATCTCAAAGCTAAAGTATTGGAGAATCAGCGACCAGCGTGCGATTCTGTTATTCTTTGGCTTACCGTCTTTTATCACCAGCAGTGGTGAGTTATCTGTCTGGATTATGAAGTGGATGCCTAGAAGGTATTTCTGCAATTTCAGTACAAATAGATCAGACTCAATCCCTCAAGTTCTGCTGTAGAATATCTTCTTTCAGCTGGGTTCAGCTTGCGACTTACATAAACGATAGGATGATCTACTCCTTCATGATTCTGCATGAGACATCCGTTTATGGCGATGGTACTGGCATCTGTTTTCAAAATAAACTGAGAATGTATATCTGGAAGTCGGAGTATAGGTGGATTTGAAAAAATGGTTTTTAATTTATAAATTGCATCTTCTAAACTGATACTCTTGCAGATTTTGTTGGGTTGACCTTTCGTCAACGGACGAGCCCCCAAGTATATTCCTGTCAGCGTCTTACAAATAGGGATAGAAAGACTCGGGTTCAGACAGGCAGATTACTGCGAGTACAGATACGACAGAACTCAAAGTTCAATCATTGTCGTCATAGTTTATTACAATATCTGTCATTAGGCGAATAAACGTCTCGCACAATATCATATTACATATACATCATATAAAGCATTCAAAGTATCTCTACACACAAAATCATCTATTCATCGCTAAACTAATACACAGCTTAAAGCTTCTAAGTCTATGTCTATGTGTCTCCCTCTCAGAGCTACACCCGCTCCAGTCCAGTCAGTGT
Source organism: Cepaea nemoralis (assembly GCA_014155875.1). Lineage (NCBI taxonomy): Eukaryota > Metazoa > Mollusca > Gastropoda > Stylommatophora > Helicidae > Cepaea > Cepaea nemoralis. Next base: position 9,699 of record JACEFZ010001436.1, read on the forward strand.
CCAGTGGCCGTCTGTCCTCTCGACTCTCGTCGGGTGGACACGGAGTGCTTGCCCCTGCATGTATCTCGCGGATTTCCCTTTCCACGCTTCCTGCGGGTTGTACCTGGATGTTGGTCGTCTGACTCATCGATCTCGAATGTTCGAGTGTTTGCTATTACCTCCCCTGTTTCTGTATCTCTTATTACGTACCTTCTTTATTATAAGTGGGACCTTGACAGTATGCACGTACATGCATGCGCAGACATGTGAGTGCGTTCCTACACACCTAAACTCGAGTAAGATCACAGTCTGCTCTAGCAAAGGAAAGGTGCTGAATACGGAGGCAACCAGCCAGGAGGCATCCCACAGAAATCAGGATGCCACGCAATCACGCGTAATGAAATATGTCGACTACTGCTAAATGTTATGGTGCTCGCCCTGCTTTCTACCCCCAGGCAGAGCCGGGCCCTATGCTTCCAAAGGGTCCAACTACAGCTACTGGAGGTCCTTCTCAGATGTCCTGTGGAGCCAGGGGACCTGAGAATAGAGCATCTGGCCATTCCAAACAAAGACTAAAATTAATGCACTGGAATGCGGAGAGAGTCAGCAACAACAAACAATAGAATTAGAAAACATCTTGGACCAAGAAAAGGTAAGCGTATGTTGCTTGCAAGAAATTCCCTCAACGAAAACGAAATGTCTGGGAAATTGCCAGTACTAAGGACGCTACTTTCTGAACTTAGCAGTCAACATAAGGTCACCATACAGTGGATACCATCCCAGTGTGGTGTACCTGGAAACGACAGCACTGATTGACTGGCTAAGGAAGGAGCAAAAGAAGAACAGCCTGATGTGCCAGTTACACACCACCCAAAGAAAAGAATGGTCAAATCAGTCTGAAGGCCAGCAAACCCTGATCAAGACGACTACGCACTTATGGACAGACCAAACATGTCATTATTCTGCGCTCAGAACAGGACACAATAGATTACGCACCACTGTATACAAGATTCAAGATTGTGAATCAGCCATGTGCACATGTGGAAAGGCGTCGCAGACAGCTGAGCACATACTCAAAGACTGCCCAAATTACAACATGTCTAGGCAAACCTTCTTCCCTAGAGAGACGACAGTGGAAGATAAACTCTATGGACTGCTGAGTGAACTAAAAAGGGCAGTTAAATTCATACAAGCGGCAACATTGCAGTTATAGACATATGTAAGGCGAACGAAAGAAGAAGAAGCATTACATTACGAAGGTCAAGGACTGTTTACAAAAATAGATAATAAGAAAATTTTATCAAAAATGTTAAAACAATCATAACGGTACATGAAATTCTGTAAAATTTAACAACATAACTTAAAAACGAAGCAAAATTCTTTTCCTAAATGTCCTCACGGGCCGCATAAAATCAGTTGCAGGACCGCAGGCGGCGGCGGGCCGTAGTTTGCCCACCACTGCCTTAAAGCATTTATGTATGTAATGTAACATATAGTATGCAGTAATTACACAAACAATTAGAGAATCTTGCTGCATTTGACGTCTGGGTGTCTTGTATTTTGTAAATGTAAAAGAAAACACGCAATGCACCTTGTAAACGCATCGTGTTGTGCGAAATAAAACACCATATTAAAAAGAAAAACATGTAATAAAATAGTATCAAGGGACATAACTACATACGTTATTTCAAGGGATAATATTAACTAAAGAATGACTTTGTTAGGTAATTTAAATAATTGTATTAATTATCTTGACCGTTTATACATCTTTTTTTAAATAAAATTTACATGGAGTTATAAGCACAATAAATAATCGATAATAATATTAAGCTATCTCAGAATTTGAGTAAAAATATGGCTGTTTTTCAGACGTGTGAAAATGTTCTAACCCACGTTTTATATCATCTTTGAAATAACAATCAATGTTTCATCCCTCTTGTCGTAGTTGTGGGAAGCCTGTTTACTCTTTATAAGTGAAGAAATTTTTTTCAGGTCTGTTTTACAGGCCAAATAAAATTTAAAAAGCATATACTATACAGGTCCCCGATGGTGTTACCACGTTGACGTGGTGGGGAACTTGAATTTCTCCATGACTCTGAGAGCTATGCCGGCGGTAGCGTAGCTACCAGCAGGGTCTCCCATGCTGGACAGGTCAAAGGGTAGAGAACAGACAAAGAGAAACACCCTAGTCCCTCATGTTGGGGGGGGGGGGGGTGTTGAAGCGTGGGGTTAACATCCCCACCATTGTAAAAACTATTTTGTTACGAAGCAGATAAATAACCTCGAATTCGAAGAACTAACCCGAGAGCTGGTTGAATATGAAATGGATATAATGGCAATTCAAGAAATAAGGTGGCCAGGAGAGGGTACTTTCGAGGAAACTGGAATGATTGTAATATATGGAGGGAAACATCCAAAATAAACATGAATTAGGAACAGGATTTGTCATTAAAAAAAAGAGTTATGGGGGAATAGAAGAAACCCCCAAACAGGACATCCTGATTGTGCTGGGAGACTTCAATGCAAAAACAGGTCGTTAGCAAACTCATAAAAAAGTTACCGGTATGGAAATCCTACATACTTCAAATGATAATGGATGGAGAGTCATCAACCTAGCAGAAGCCAAAGGACTGCAGATCAGCAGTACCAGACTACAGAGAAAGGATATATACAAACAAACTTGGAAATCATGTGACAAGAGAATCTATAATCAAATAGATCACATTTTAATTAACAACAAAAATGCATCAAACATACAGCAAGTTAGAAGTTATAGAGGAGCTGAGTGCCACAGCGACCACTTCCTCGTTGGTGCAAAATTTAAAATAAAACTTAAGAGAGCTTTCTATGCTATACTACAAAGGTTATACCCACCATATAACAGAGAAAAACTACAAGATATTACTGTCAAAGAGAAATTTGCAGATGAAATAAAATGTAATCTTGAAATTCTACAAAACCAGTTGGAGGAAAGCGTTGACCAAACTTGGTTGAACATCAAGAATACAATTCAAACTACCGCAGAAGAATGTCTCGGTGTGCTAACCACGCATAGTAAGAACAGATGGTTCAATCAAAAATGTGAAGAAGCAGTCATTAGGAACAAGAATGCCAGACAGTTATGGTTAAATGACATCAACAACATCCAAAATGAAGATCAATATAGAACTGAATTTAAAGAAGCTACAAAAATAGTTCGGCAGCAGAAGCGAGAATATATGAGCAATATAATCAAAGATATGGAAACTAATCACCAGAAAAACGAATCCAGAAAGTTTTTTAAAGAACTGAAGTCAATGAAACGAGGGCACCAACACAACACATATGGTTTAAAAGACAAAAATTGAAATATGATAAATACCAATGAGGAAATGTGTAACACATGGAAAGAATATTTTGTAGAATTACTAAATTGTGAAGCTCCACGTAAACTTTCCACAGGAAGAGGTTCTAACGTGTGAACCACAATTGAAGAACCTGTTCTTGAAGAAATCCTATATGTAATAACACGACTTAAAAACAATAAGGCAACTGGGGCTAATGGAATTGCTGCTGAATTTATAAAGGCAGGCGGCTATGCATTACATCTAAAGCTATACGAACTAATAATAAAAATCTGGAGGACAGAAGAATTACCCCATGACTGGAAAGAGCCATTATTGATACTTATCTTTAAGAAAGGAGACAAGTTCCAGTGTAAAAATTATAGAGGAATATCACTACTGTCCACAAGCTATAAGATACTAGCCGCAATATTACTAAATAGACTAAAACCATATTCAGAAGACATATTAGTTGACTACCAGGCGGGTTTTAGCCAAAACAGATCAACAATAGATCAGATATTTATCTTACGACAATAGCCGAGAAAAATTGGGAATATAAAGAGATCTCCATAACATTTTTGTGGATTTTAAAAGGCTTATGATAGTGTCCATAGAATAGTCTATGGAATGCTATGCAGGAATTTGGAATACCAAGGAAGTTAATCAACATGACCAGACTATGCATGGAAGATACTTATAATATAGTAACATATAAAGGCCCTTTCCAAATAACATCTGGCTTGAAACAGGGTGATGCACTATCGCCGCTCCTCTTCAATCTGGCTCTAGAGAAAGTTGTAAGGAAGGTAAAGGAGGAATGTGCTATTGGAGGAACATCCAGACTGCTTGGTTATGCAGATGATATAGATATTATAGGGGAAATGAACAAAAGACATTGGGAAATATTGACTCACTTAAAGGAAAAGCTCAACAAATGGGGCTGGTTATCAACCAAGATAAGACAGAATATATGGTAATTTCAAGAGAAGGAATGGCTAAAACTCTGGCCACATACAAATAGATAATATGACCATTAAAAGAACGGAAACATACAAATACCTGGGTACAATCTTCAACTGCTCCAACATCATAAGGGAAGAAATACAAACTAGAATCAACTCTGAAATAAGATATACTATGCACTACAACATCTACTAAAATCAAATGCGCTATCTCGTAACACCAAGATCACAATATACAAAACACTGATCAGACCAGTTGTGCTGTATGGCTCTGAAACCTGGAGTACAACTATTAAAGAGACAAAGCCTTGTTATAAACCTTTGAGAACAATGTCTTAAGACGCATCTTTGGACCCATTAGGGATACACAAAGTGGAGAGTGGAAAAGAAGAAGCTAACAAAGACATTTATGATCTGTTTAAGTCCCCGCTAATCACTGGTATCATGAAGGCTAATAGACTGCAATGGCTGGGGCATATAGAAAGAATGGAAGATAATAGGGAAACAAAACTCGCTTACACGCAGGAAATAAATGACCGTAGACTCCGAGGTAGACCAAGAAGACGGTGGAGAGATAATATTATATACAGCCTACAAGACTTGGAATCAACGACTGCAAGAGAAGTCAACAGAGAGAGACGAATGGAGACGATTGTATTGCAGCAAAGAACCTTCAATGCTCGAGAATGCTGAGAAGAAGAAGAAGAAGAAGAAGAAGAAGAAGAGAAGAAGAAGAAGAAGAAGAAGAAGAAGAAGAAGAAGAAGAAGAAGAAGAAGAAGAAGAAGAAGAAGAAGAAGAAGAAGAAGAAGAAGAAGAAGAAGACGAAATACTATACAGGACGTCGCAGTCTACCCTAGCATTTTTTTTAAAAATGTTTATGATATCTTGTCAAGTTTGCGTTCAGTAATGTACCATTGCTTTCCAAACGACCGACATCCATACCAATTCGTCAAAAAAACAAAAAAACAACACAACGCAAGGCTGTCTGCTGAAAAATCACACACAGCTGTGTTTCGAACTCGGGTATGTGGGATTACGAACTGCGTCCGTAAAAACATCGCCACGGAGCCGGCACATGCCAAATCCACCCATCATGTGTCATGCCGATAAGCGTGGGCGGTCATGTTCTTCCATCTCACTCGATCACCAGAGTCGTGGATCAGCTCTGTGTTCTTGTCTCGACCATGCCATGCGGCCAAGTCATCCAGGTGTTTACTTCTCGGTCTTCCCCTTGGACTCTTCCTTCGATCTTGCCAGTTGTCACCAAGTTCTCCGAGTCATTCTTTTCATAACATGTCCAAAAAATTTTGACTGTCTACGTCTAATGACTCTAATCAGTTTACGATCTTCATTTGTTTCTTGAAGGACCTGTTCATTGGTTTTTCTGTCTGTCCATAGTATTTTTTGCATTTTTCTCAGAAACCACATTTCCACAGCCATCAGATGTTTTTCAGCTAGGCTGCTCATTGTCCACGCCTCACATACATACAAAAGTATAGGTTCTATGTAGCACTTCAACACTCTTTTTCTCGTTTAAATTGATATCTTTTTATTGGTCAGTATGTTTTCCATCTTGCAAAAGGCTACCTCGCAGTGGCAATTCTTGTTCTAATCTCTTGGAGGCATCTTCCATCAGATGGTATGACTGTTCCGAGATAACTGTATTGATTCACTTGCTTAAGAATATGCCCATTTACTCGTTTATCACATTATAGTATTTTCTTCTTCTCAGTGATAACCATAATCTGTGTCTTCTTACTATTCAGTTCTAACCATAGTTGTTCACTGTGTGCAACAACCGCATCTACTAAATGTTTCAGGTGTTGTTCATTTTCAGCAATCAAGACTGTATCATGTAATGTTATTGATGCATCGTCCCCCAATGTTGATTGCTTCCATATCTCTATATTTCTGAAAATATTCTCACTGTACAGGGAAAACAGATCTGGAGACATTACACATCCTGTCTCACACCTCTTTTAATAGGCTGATATTGCCCTACATAGTTATCAATTCTGATGGCAGCTTGCATCGTTTATTCCAATATGTGTTTTTTTACAAGTCTAAGGTCTTTCCATCAATTTGTAGATCTTCAAGCATCCTTATCATGTCGATATGCCTCACTTTATCGAAAGCCTTTGTGTAGTCAATAAAGCAAAGGTATAGATCTCTGATTACTTCTTTAGAACGTTCAGTTATTGTTCTCAGTATATACACAGCATTCAGTGGCGTACAGAAGTTCTTTGATGCCCGGGGCCAACCCCTTGATTCATTCATTCATTCAGTAGCATGTCCTTTGCAGAACGTCGCTCCCATAACAACCTTCCGGAAAACCTCTCAATCATAAGCAAGATGTCCCGCGTCCGATACACCCATCTGGAGATCATCGCCACATCTGCACCCATCTTCTCTTTGCCTTCCTCTTCCTCTCTTCCCAGCATATACCCTCTATTATTTTTCTCTCCAAACTTTCGTGACGTTTCAAGTGTCAAAATATTTCAGTTTTATCGTTTTTAATAGCCAACCTTCTTCAATATTCAGCTCTTGAAGTATTGATGCATTGTTCTTTTCTTTACCCAGATATTCTTAGAACTCGTCTAAACATTTATATTCAAAGGCATTTATGCACTGTTCAGCTTGTTTAGTAAGTGTCCAGGTCTCACAGGCATATGTTGCAATGGGAAAGAAGCATGCTTTTAAAAATCAAATTTTTGTAGTTCTGTCTGTCCCATTCCATAATTTCTGAATAATTTATTCAGTTTCAATTTATCATATTTTAGTCTTTGAAGAGCAATGATAGTCGTCGTTTAATTTTTTTCATGGTGTCACCGTTGTTGGTAATCAATTACCCAAGATATTCAAAATTTTCCACCACTCCAATTTTTCTCATTAACATATATTTCTTTCTCTATAGTGGCTTTATCTTTATGATTTATCTTTGTTTTGCAATGTAAGATAGAAGTTGTGATTTTCACTATTCTTCTTCTTCTTCTTCGTTCATCCGGAGTTTTTTTTTCGGATGTGATTGCGTTGTGCCTGTTTACAGCAGAGCTGCGTTCTTGCGCCGTTAGGCCGACACATCCGACTTCTGCGGGCATTTGTTGACCGGGTTAACCTTCCCGGGGGTTTCTTAGGACGTTTGACTCTCACTGTTGTGGTGTTATCCCCCATCCCAGCTGGTCCATATAGAACAGCCAAAGATCCTGGTCAGCCCTCAAGGGAAGGCAGGGGCAGACCATGGGCATTCCCCGCCATCCAAGGAGGCTTCCATACTTGCAGAGCCGATACATAGCGCTCTGGTACTGGGCTCACCCAAGGAATCGTCACGTCCTGCACATGGCTGCTTAGCCTCACTTCCGTATATTGGGCCTTCCGTTCACCATAGGCTGTTCTTCCGGAAACCAGAGGTATGCAGTCTGCAGATGACATCCACACAGTGAGCTTTCGATTCGGACTTTCCATGTAATGGATTTGCTATCCAAGCAATATTCCATTTCGTGCCACTAGGACACTTTTCCACCTTTTATGAAGTCCACACAGTGGGCTTTAGATTCGGACTTTCCACGTAATGGATTTGCTATCCAAGCAATATTCCATTTCATGCCACTAGGACACTTTTCCACCTTTTATGAGCCCACACAATGGGCTTTTGATTCAGACTTTCCACGTAATGGATTTGCTATCCAAGCAATATTCCATTTCGTGCCACTAGGACACTTTTCCACCTTTTATGAAGCCCACACAGCGAGCTTTCGATTTGGACTTTCCACATAATGGATTTGCTATCCAAGCAATATTCCATTTCATGCCTCTGGGTCTTCATGCACCTTTAAATGTCAACCTGTATGTAGTTAAAGTAAGCTGCGGTCAACTTGAGCTTGTTGATATCTCCATAGAGCTTGTCCTCAAATGAAGCAGGTGTGGGCCAAAATATCTTTCTCTGTTCTGCATACGTTGGGCAATCCTGCAGCAAATGTTTTGCTGTCATTTTTCCAGTTCTACAATTACATTCATCGGTATCTCCTATCTTTAGTTTATTGAACAAGTGGTATTTCAGCCTGTTATGTCCTGTGCGGAGTCTGAAGATTGCTACTTGTTCTCTTCGGTCGAGTTTGTAATATGCATCATCCTTCTGATGGCCTGGATGCTCAGATTCCCATTTGGTTCTATAAGTGCTTTTTATCAACCTCTTTGCCTCATTATAGGTTATGTCTATGTCAGGCTGTGGTAGTCGTCCGCCCTCTTTTGCCAGTCTGTCAGCCTCTTCGTTTCCAGGTATACTGCAATGTGATGGGATCCACTGTATTACAACTTTTTTGGATTTCTGGCATAGACCATGGAGTGCTGCTCTTAGGTCAGTTAGTTCTGTGCTGTTATTGCTCTTGAGTATTGAGACAGCTGACTTTGCATCTGTGAAGATAGCTATTTGCTTCTCTTTATTTTCCTCCATCAGGAGCATTTCTGCTGCAGTTTTCAAAGCCTCTACCTCCGCTTTGAAGTTACTTGAAAATTTTCCAGTTGCCATTGAATGTGTTTTTTTCACTCCATTTTTTAAATTTAGGAGAATTCCTCCTCCTCCATTCTCTATTGAATTTTTGGCTGATCCATCTGTATATGCATGGGTCCAATTCCTGCTTGGGTAATGTTCTTTTATGTAGTTTAGGGTTATTTCTCTTCTTTCGGTTTCATGCTGAGTGTTCTTTTTCTCAATACCAGGAATGTTTTCTATCATCTCAGGCAGTTGCTGCTGTCTCCAAGCTGGGAACTTGTGTGCATTGTGTATGGGCTTGACTGTTGATATGTTAAGTATAGGATCTGCCCTAATCCTTCGTTTTGCAGTTTCTACAAAGTTGCTACGCTTCAGTCTTCCCTTTCCAAAACCATTAAATCTGTTGTACATAGGGTGGTCTGTCAATCTTCTAAATTTTTCTGCTTGTTGCTGGGCTCTGCTATCTCTTCTATCCTGCATTGGTTGTAAACAAGTGATCTTTTCTAGTTCATTAATAGGCGTTGTCTTCAGGCTTCCAGTTATGATTCGCATTCCTTGGTTTTGGACTCTACTTATTTTGTTAAAGTTTGACTTAGCTGCTGTTGCCCAAGCTGCAATGCCATATTCCAGTACTGGCCTCACCCGTCCAGTATATAACTTCTTGAGAACTTTCTCATCTGCTCCCCACGTTGTACCAGCAAGCTTTTTCATGATTGCCATTCTCTGCCTTGCTCTTGTTCGATTTTTCTCAACCTGTGTCTTCCATGTCAGGCGACGATCAAAGGTGACTCCTAGATAGTTTGGATTTTCTTCATGGCGCAATATTTTTCCATTCAATACCAGCTTAGGTTGCTGAGTTTTATTTGAGAGGGAGAACACTGTGCATGTTGTTTTCTCCTCACTTATCTTCACTAGCCATGATTTTGACCAGTCCTCTAGCGCTAATAAGGCTTGCTGTATTCTGCTGTTAGCTGTACTAATATATTCTTCAGATGTCCATATGGCTAGGTCATCTGCAAAGGAGGATGTGTGTACTCTGGCTGGAAAATTTTCTGTGATGTCATTTATATATGCTAGGAATAATGTTGGTGAAAGAACTCCTCCTTGGGGGACACCTTGCTCCAGCAGCATCATTTTGCTTGTTTGTCCTTGTACTTTTGTCCTGGCAGTTCTGTTCTCAAGGTAGTGGCTGATCCATTTATACATTTTTCCACAAACATGCATGTTTTGCAGTTTTACTTTCAGTCCTTCCTTCCATACTTTATCAAATGCTTTTTCTAAATCTATCCAGACTGCTAGTGTGTGCTTTTTCTCTTGGAAGGCATCCTCTATTTCCTGAGCTATATAGGTTATTTGATCTTCAGTGGATCTGTATTTTCTGAATCCTGCTTGGTGTGGTGTTAAGAGTTTGTTTTCTTCCAGATGCCATGTTAGCCTGCCATTGATAATGCGTTCCATTAATTTTCCTACACAGCTAAGTAGACTGATAGGTCGATAGCCATTTGGTTCTTCCAGGTCTTTTCCTTTCTTTGGGACTGGTATTAGTATAGCTTCCTTCCATGCCTGTGGGACTATTCCTCTCTTCCAGCTGTTATTTAGGACTGCTAGTAGTTTCTTCTTTGCCTTGGTGCCTAGTCCTATTAGCATTTCATTTGTGATTCCATCCTTTCCTGGTGATTTCTTCTTTTTTAGGGTATTCATTGCCTGTTCCATTTCTTCCATTGTTAGATTTGCCATCATATATTCTGCTGCTGTCTCTGTATTTCTATGATGTATCTGTTTGTCTTTGATTGCTTTCTTCTGTTCGGTTGTAATATCAATGTGGTTTGCATTTGCATAGTGTTCCATTAGTGCATTTGCAGCCTTTTTGCCTGTAAGCAAGGCATTTCCTTGTTTAATTGTTATTTGTTTGTTTCTAGGTCCTTCATTGTTCATGGCTTTCACTAGTTTCCATAGTTTGTTTCCATCCCTGTCAAAATTCAGGTTTTCTGTTTTTTCCCTCCAACAATCTCTTGTTGTTTGATTTACTGTTCTTTTATATTTTGCTGAGATGGCTTTGAGAGAGATGTTTGCTTCAATTGTTTGTTCTCTCTCTGCTGTCTTCCTGGCATCTTCAACTTTGTCCTCCAAACTTTGTAGTTCTTCAGTCCAGTATGGTTTGTAATTTTTCCTCGCTCCTCTTGGAATGGACTCAGTGGCTGCCTGTATTATCGCTCTGTTTAGACTTTCCACCATTTGCTTTATGTTGCCATATCGTGTATTTATGTTTTCACAATATTTGTCTGTTAGTATGGCAAATCTGTCCCAATCTGCTCGTTTGTAATTCCAGCGGGGCAAGGGCTTTTGCTCCTGTGGAACATACTCCATATTCATTTCAAGCTTGATTGGTCTGTGGTCACTACCTGCTAATTGGTCCAGCACATGGCGATCGATTTTGTGGAGGATGTCTCCTGTGCAGAAAGCTAAGTCTGGAGTAGAAGTGGTAAGCCATCTTCTGGAGTAGAAGCTCGGTGTGTCATCCGCTTTGTTGAGTAGATGGAGATTTGAGTCTATTTCCCAGTCCTCCAATTCATCTCCTCTTTTGTCAGTATCTGGGTATCCCCATCTTTCTGAACGGCTATTAAAGTCTCCGACAATAATGCAGTTTGTGTCAGTTATTTTCATGTTTGAGAGTGTAAGGTCCTTATCTGCTGGGCTATACAGATTGTAGATTCTTATTTTCACGTCCTTTATCATTATATCAACACCTATAATTTCCGTTTGGTTGTCAGAGATCACAGATACTTCGCTGCAAGGTATTGTATTTCGTGTAAGTATTAGAACTCCTCCTTTGTGTCCTTCGCGGTCGAAACGTGTGGCCTGATATCCTCTGACTGAGAATTTGTGATTGGCGTTGAGGTGTGTCTCTTGAATGCATGCCACATCTATTCTATCTTTATGAAGACGCTGTGTTAGGGAGTCTTTCTTCTTGTAAACTCCTTCGGCATTCCACTGTAGTATGTTGAGTGTCCGGGGTATTTGGTCAATAGCTCTTAACCTACTCCTCTGTGCCTTGACTCCACAGCACAGGGGAAGGTGACCACCAGTAGTCATGGGTGGACCCCCTCGAGGCAGGGGGCCCGGCACTATCACCGCCTGATGGGACTTCACGGGATTAGCACCATATCGATTAATTTTGATTTGTGACATCATGAATTAAGTTACGTTGCACTGCTTTGTCAAGCCTGTGGCTCAGTACATCCGATTTCGACAAGCATTTATTCGGGATGCTTTCCCTAGCCTTTGACTGTCCCCAGTCTACCTACAAGGCAGCAGGTTTCACGTTGCACTGCTTTGTCAAGCCTGTGGCTCAGTACATCCGATTTCGACAAGCATGTATTTGGGGTGCTTTCCCTAGCCTTTGACTGTCCCCAGTCTACCTACAAGGCAGCAGGTTTGTGTGTCTCTTCGTCTGGTCCCTCTCCCTTGACCTGTCCGACATGGGTGGCCCTACCAGTAGCTGTGCTACCGTCGGCATAGCTCTTGGGGTCATTGGGACGCACAAGCCCCTCTACCTCGTCACGGTGGACACACAGCAGAGGGGTTTCCTATTCAATTGCCCATGATTGTCCCCTGAAGAGGGTCAATTCAGCACCGCGTAAGCGTGAACAACACGGATAGTAGCATTTCCTTTTGCATGTGTAAGGCTTTTTTCCTGTAAGCAAGACATCTCTTGTTTAATTGTTTAATTCCCCTCTGCTGTGTGTCCACCGTGACGAGGTAGAGGGGCTTGTGCGTCCCAATGACCCCAAGAGCTATGCCGACGGTAGCACAGCTACTGGTAGGGCCACCCATGTCGGACAGGTCAAGGGAGAGGGACCAGACGAAGAGACACACAAACCTGCTGCCTTGTAGGTAGACTGGGGACAGTCAAAGGCTAGGGAAAGCACCCCAAATACATGCTTGTCGAAATCGGATGTACTGAGCCACAGGCTTGACAAAGCAGTGCAACGTGAAACCTGCTGCCTTGTAGGTAGACTGGGGACAGTCAAAGGCTAGGGAAAGCATCCCGAATAAATGCTTGTCGAAATCGGATGTACTGAGCCACAGGCTTGACAAAGCAGTGCAACGTAACTTAATTCATGATGTCACAAATCAAAATTAATCGATATGGTGCTAATCCCGTGAAGTCCCATCAGGCGGTGATAGTGCCGGGCCCCCTGCCTCGAGGGGGTCCACCCATGACTACTGGTGGTCACCTTCCCCTGTGCTGTGGAGTCAAGGCACAGAGGAGTAGGTTAAGAGCTATTGACCAAATACCCCGGACACTCAACATACTACAGTGGAATGCCGAAGGAGTTTACAAGAAGAAAGACTCCCTAACACAGCGTCTTCATAAAGATAGAATAGATGTGGCATGCATTCAAGAGACACACCTCAACGCCAATCACAAATTCTCAGTCAGAGGATATCAGGCCACACGTTTCGACCGCGAAGGACACAAAGGAGGAGTTCTAATACTTACACGAAATACAATACCTTGCAGCGAAGTATCTGTGATCTCTGACAACCAAACGGAAATTATAGGTGTTGATATAATGATAAAGGACGTGAAAATAAGAATCTACAATCTGTATAGCCCAGCAGATAAGGACCTTACACTCTCAAACATGAAAATAACTGACACAAACTGCATTATTGTCGGAGACTTTAATAGCCGTTCAGAAAGATGGGGATACCCAGATACTGACAAAAGAGGAGATGAATTGGAGGACTGGGAAATAGACTCAAATCTCCATCTACTCAACAAAGCGGATGACACACCGAGCTTCTACTCCAGAAGATGGCTTACCACTTCTACTCCAGACTTAGCTTTCTGCACAGGAGACATCCTCCACAAAATCGATCGCCATGTGCTGGACCAATTAGCAGGTAGTGACCACAGACCAATCAAGCTTGAAATGAATATGGAGTATGTTCCACAGGAGCAAAAGCCCTTGCCCCGCTGGAATTACAAACGAGCAGATTGGGACAGATTTGCCATACTAACAGACAAATATTGTGAAAACATAAATACACGATATGGCAACATAAAGCAAATGGTGGAAAGTCTAAACAGAGCGATAATACAGGCAGCCACTGAGTCCATTCCAAGAGGAGCGAGGAAAAATTACAAACCATACTGGACTGAAGAACTACAAAGTTTGGAGGACAAAGTTGAAGATGCCAGGAAGACAGCAGAGAGAGAACAAACAATTGAAGCAAACATCTCTCTCAAAGCCATCTCAGCAAAATATAAAAGAACAGTAAATCAAACAACAAGAGATTGTTGGAGGGAAAAAACAGAAAACCTGAATTTTGACAGGGATGGAAACAAACTATGGAAACTAGTGAAAGCCATGAACAATGAAGGACCTAGAAACAAACAAATAACAATTAAACAAGGAAATGCCTTGCTTACAGGCAAAAAGGCTGCAAATGCACTAATGGAACACTATGCAAATGCAAACCACATTGATATTACAACCGAACAGAAGAAAGCAATCAAAGACAAACAGATACATCATAGAAATACAGAGACAGCAGCAGAATATATGATGGCAAATCTAACAATGGAAGAAATGGAACAGGCAATGAATACCCTAAAAAAGAAGAAATCACCAGGAAAGGATGGAATCACAAATGAAATGCTAATAGGACTAGGCACCAAGGCAAAGAAGAAACTACTAGCAGTCCTAAATAACAGCTGGAAGAGAGGAATAGTCCCACAGGCATGGAAGGAAGCTATACTAATACCAGTCCCAAAGAAAGGAAAAGACCTGGAAGAACCAAATGGCTATCGACCTATCAGTCTACTTAGCTGTGTAGGAAAATTAATGGAACGCATTATCAATGGCAGGCTAACATGGCATCTGGAAGAAAACAAACTCTTAACACCACACCAAGCAGGATCAGAAAATACAGATCCACTGAAGATCAAATAACCTATATAGCTCAGGAAATAGAGGATGCCTTCCAAGAGAAAAAGCACACACTAGCAGTCTGGATAGATTTAGAAAAAGCATTTGATAAAGTATGGAAGGAAGGACTGAAAGTAAAACTGCAAAACATGCATGTTTGTGGAAAAATGTATAAATGGATCAGCCACTACCTTGAGAACAGAACTGCCAGGACAAAAAGTACAAGGACAAACAAGCAAAATGATGCTGCTGGAGCAAGGTGTCCCCCAAGGAGGAGTTCTTTCACCAACATTATTCCTAGCATATATAAATGACATCACAGAAAATTTTCCAGCCAGAGTACACACATCCTCCTTTGCAGATGACCTAGCCATATGGACATCTGAAGAATATATTAGTACAGCTAACAGCAGAATACAGCAAGCCTTATTAGCGCTAGAGGACTGGTCAAAATCATGGCTAGTGAAGATAAGTGAGGAGAAAACAACATGCACAGTGTTCTCCCTCTCAAATAAAACTCAGCAACCTAAGCTGGTATTGAATGGAAAAATATTGCGCCATGAAGAAAATCCAAACTATCTAGGAGTCACCTTTGATCGTCGCCTGACATGGAAGACACAGGTTGAGAAAATCGAATAAGAGCAAGGCAGAGAATGGCAATCATGAAAAAGCTTGCTGGTACAACGTGGGGAGCAGATGAGAAAGTTCTCAAGAAGTTATATACTGGACGGGTGAGGCCAGTACTGGAATATGGCATTGCAGCTTGGGCAACAGCAGCTAAGTCAAACTTTAACAAAATAAGTAGAGTCCAAAACCAAGGAATGCGAATCATAACTGGAAGCCTGAAGACAACGCCTATTAATGAACTAGAAAAGATCACTTGTTTACAACCAATGCAGGATAGAAGAGATAGCAGAGCCCAGCAACAAGCAGAAAAATTTAGAAGATTGACAGACCACCCTATGTACAACAGATTTAATGGTTTTGGAAAGGGAAGACTGAAGCGTAGCAACTTTGTAGAAACTGCAAAACGAAGGATTAGGGCAGATCCTATACTTAACATATCAACAGTCAAGCCCATACACAATGCACACAAGTTCCCAGCTTGGAGACAGCAGCAACTGCCTGAGATGATAGAAAACATTCCTGGTATTGAGAAAAAGAACACTCAGCATGAAACCGAAAGAAGAGAAATAACCCTAAACTACATAAAAGAACATTACCCAAGCAGGAATTGGACCCATGCATATACAGATGGATCAGCCAAAAATTCAATAGAGAATGGAGGAGGAGGAATTCTCCTAAATTTAAAAAATGGAGTGAAAAAAACACATTCAATGGCAACTGGAAAATTTTCAAGTAACTTCAAAGCGGAGGTAGAGGCTTTGAAAACTGCAGCAGAAATGCTCCTGATGGAGGAAAATAAAGAGAAGCAAATAGCTATCTTCACAGATGCAAAGTCAGCTGTCTCAATACTGAAGAGCAATAACAGCACAGAACTAACTGACCTAAGAGCAGCACTCCATGGTCTATGCCAGAAATCCAAAAAAGTTGTAATACAGTGGATCCCATCACATTGCAGTATACCTGGAAACGAAGAGGCTGACAGACTGGCAAAAGAGGGCGGACGACTACCACAGCCTGACATAGACATAACCTATAATGAGGCAAAGAGGTTGATAAAAAGCACTTATAGAACCAAATGGGAATCTGAGCATCCAGGCCATCAGAAGGATGATGCATATTACAAACTCGACCGAAGAGAACAAGTAGCAATCTTCAGACTCCGCACAGGACATAACAGGCTGAAATACCACTTGTTCAATAAACTAAAGATAGGAGATACCGATGAATGTAATTGTAGAACTGGAAAAATGACAGCAAAACATTTGCTGCAGGATTGCCCAACGTATGCAGAACAGAGAAAGATATTTTGGCCCACACCTGCTTCATTTGAGGACAAGCTCTATGGAGATATCAACAAGCTCAAGTTGACCGCAGCTTACTTTAACTGCATACAGGTTGACATTTAAAGGTGCATGAAGACCCAGAGGCATGAAATGGAATATTGCTTGGATAGCAAATCCATTATGTGGAAAGTCCAAATCGAAAGCTCGCTGTGTGGGCTTCATAAAAGGTGGAAAAGTGTCCTAGTGGCACGAAATGGAATATTGCTTGGATAGCAAATCCATTACGTGGAAAGTCTGAATCAAAAGCCCATTGTGTGGGCCTCATAAAAGGTGGAAAAGTGTCCTAGTGGCATGAAATGGAATATTGCTTGGATAGCAAATCCATTACGTTGAAAGTCCGAATCTAAAGCCCACTGTGTGGACTTCATAAAAGGTGGAAAAGTGTCCTAGTGGCACGAAATGGAATATTGCTTGGATAGCAAATCCATTACATGGAAAGTCCGAATCGAAAGCTCACTGTGTGGATGTCATCTGCAGACTGCATACTTCTGGTTTCCGGAAGAACAGTCTATGGTGAACGGAAGGGCCCAATATACGGAAGTGAGGCTAAGCAGCCATGTGCAGGGACGTGACGATTCCTTGGGTGAGCCCAGTACCAGAGCGCTATGTATCGGCTCTGCAAGTATGGAAGCCTCCTTGGATGGCGGGGAATGCCCATGGTCTGCCCCTGCCTTCCCTTGAGGGCTGACCAGGATCTCTGGCTGTTCTATATGGACCAGCTGGGATGGGGGATAACACCACAACAGTGAGAGTCAAACGTCCTAAGAAACCCCCGGGAAGGTTAACCCGGTCAACAAATGCCCGCAGAAGTCGGATGTGTCGGCCTAACGGCGCAAGAACGCAGCTCTGCTGTAAACAGGCACAACGCAATCACATCCGAAAAAAAACTCCGGATGAACGAAGAAGAAGAAGAAGAATAGTGAAAATCACAACTTCTATCTTAACATTGCAAAAACAAAGATAAATCATAAAGATAAAGCCACTATAGAGAAAGAAATATATGTTAATGAGAAAAATTGGAGGTGGTGGAAAATTTTGAATATCTTGGGTAATTGATTACCAACAACGGTGACACCATGAAAAAAATTAAACGACGACTATCAATTGCTCTTCAAAGACTAAAAATATGAATAAATTGAAACTGAATAAATTATTCAGAAATTATGGAATGGGACAGACAGAACTACAAAAAATTTGATTTTTAAAAGCATGCTTCTTTCCCATTGCAACATATGCCTGTGAGACCTGGGACACTTACTAAACAAGCTGAACAGTGCATAAATGCCTTTGAATATAAATGTTATAGACGAGTTCTAAGAATATCTTGGGTAAAGAAAAGAACAAATGCATCAACTACTTCAAGAGCTGAATATTGAAAGAAGGTTGGCTATTAAAAACGATAAAACTGAAATATTTTGGACACTTGAAACGTCACGAAAGTTTGGAGAGAAAAATAATAGAGGGGTATATGCCTGGGAAGAGAGGAAGAGGAAGGCCAAAGAGAAGATGGGTGCAGGATGTGGCGGATGATCTCCAGATGGGTGTATCGGACGCGGGACATCTTGCTTATGATTGAGAGGTTTTCCGGAAGGTTGTTATGGGAGCGACGTTCTGCAAAGGACATGCTACTGAATGAATGAATGAATCAAGGGGTTGGCCCCGGGCATCAAAGAACTTCTGTACGCCACTGAATGCTGTGTATATACTGAGAACCATAACTGAACGTTCTAAAGAAGTAATCAGAGATCTATACCTTTGCTTCTATTGACTACACAAAGGCTTTCGATAAAGTGAGGCATATCGACATGATAAGGATGCTTGAAGATCTACAAATTGATGGAAAAGACCTTAGACTTGTAAAAAAACACATATTGGAAACGACAAGCTGCCATCAGAATTGATAACTATGTAGGGCAATATCAGCCTATTAAAAGAGGTGTGAGACAGGATGTGTAATGTCTCCAGATCTGTTTTCCCTGTACAGTGAGAATATTTCAGAAATATAGAAGATATGGAAGCAATCAACATTGGGGGACGATGCATCAATAACATTACATGATACAGTCTTGATTGCTGAAAATGAACAACACCTGAAACATTTAGTAGATGCGGTTGTTGCACACAGTGAACAACTATGGTTAGAACTGAATAGTAAGAAGACACAGATTATGGTTATCACTGAGAAGAAGAAAATACTATAATGTGATAAACGAGTAAATGGGCATATTCTTAAGCAAGTGAATCAATACAGTTATCTCGGAACAGTCATACCATCTGATGGAAGATGCCTCCAAGAGATTAGAACAAGAATTGCCACTGCGAAGGTAGCCTTTTGCAAGATGGAAAACATACTGACCAATAAAAAGATATCAATTTTAAACGAGAAAAAGAGTGTTGAAGTGCTACATAGAACCTATACTTTTGTATGTATGTGAGGCGTGGACAATGAGCAGCCTAGCTGAAAACATCTGATGGCTGTGGAAATGTGGTTTCTGAGAAAAATGCAAAAAATACTATGGACAGACAGAAAAACCAATGAACAGGTCCTTCAGAAACAAATGAAGATCGTAAACTGATTAGAGTACATTAGACGTAGACAGTCAAAATTTTTTGGACATGTTATGAAAAGAAATGACTCGGAGAACTTGGTGACAACTGGCAAGATCGAAGGGAAGAGTCCAAGGGGAAGACCGAGAAGTAAACACCTGGATGACTTGGCCGCATGGCATGGTCGAGACAAGAACACAGAGCTGATCCACGACTCTGGTGATCGAGTGAGATGGAAGAACATGACCGCCCACGCTTATCGGCATGACACATGATGGGTGATTTGGCATGTGCCGGCTCCGTGGCGATGTTTTTACGGACGCAGTTCGTAATCCCACATACCCGAGTTTCGAAACACAGCTGTGTGTGATTTTTCAGCAGACAGCCTTGCGTTGTTGTTGTTTTTTTGTTTTTTGACGAATTGGTATGGATGTCGGTCGTTTGGAAAGCAATGGTACATTACTGAACGCAAACTTGACAAGATATCATAAACATTTTTTAAAAAAAAATGCTAGGGTAGACTGCGACGTCCTGTATAGTATATTCGTCTTCTTCTTCTTCTTCTTCTTCTTCTTCTTCTTCTTCTTCTTCTTCTTCTTCTTCTTCTTCTTCTTCTTCTTCTTCTTCTTCTTCTTCTTCTTCTTCTTCTTCTTCTTCTTCTTCTTCTTCTTCTTCAGCATTCCGAGCCATTAAGGTTCTTTGCTGCAAATAAAAGCCGTCTCTATTCGTCTCTCTCTGGTTGACCTTCTCTTGCCAGTCGTTGATTCCAAGTCCTTGTAGGTCTGTATATATATTATCTCTCCACCGTCTTCTTGGTCTACCTCGGAGTCTACGGTCATTTATTTCCTGCGTGTAAGCGAGTTTTGTTTCCCTATTCATCTTCCATTCTTTCTATATGCCCCAGCCATTGCAGTCTATTAGCCTTCATGATACCAGTGATTAGCGGGGACTTAAACAGATTATAAATGTCTTTGTTGCTTCTTCTTTTCCACTCTCCACTTTGTGTATCCCTAACTGGGCACAAGATGCGTCTTAAGACTTTGTTCTCAAAGGTTTGTAACAAGGCTTTGTCTACTTTAGTTGTACTCCGGGTTTCAGAGCCATACAGCACAACTGGTCTGATCAGTGTTTTGTATATTGTGATCTTGGTGTTACGAGATAGCGCATTTGATTTAGCAGGTGTTGTAGTGCCATAGTATAGTCTATTTTGCAGAGTTGATTCTAGCTTGTATTTCTTCCCTTATTATGCTTGGAGCAGTTGAAGATTGTACCCAGGTATTTGTATGTTTCCGTTCTTGTAATGGTCATATTATCTATTTGTATGTAGCCAGAGTGTTTTAGCCGTTCCTTCTCTTGAAATTACCATATATTCTGTATTATCTTCGTTGATAACCAGCCCCATTTGTTGAGCTTTTTCCTTTAAGTGAGTCAATATTTCCAATGTCTTTTGTTCATTTCCCCTATAATATCTATATCATCTGCATAACCAAGCAGTCTGGATGTTCCTCCAATAGCACATTCCTCCTTTACATTCCTTACAACTTTCTCTAGAGCCAGATTGAAGAGTAGCGGCGATAGTGCATCACCCTGTTTCAAGCCAGATGTTATTTGGAAATGGTCTGATTTCCTGCCTTTATATGTTACTATATTATGAGTATCTTCCATGCATAGTCTGGTCATGTTGATTAACTTCCTTGGTATTCCAAATTCCTGCATAGCATTCTATAGACTATTCCTATGAACAATATCATAAGCCTTTTTAAAATCCACAAAAATGTTATGGAGATCTCTTTCATATTCCCAATTTTTCTCGGCTATTTGTCGTAAGATAAATATCTGATCTATTGTTGATCTGTTTTGTCTAAAACCCGCCTGGTAGTCAACTAATATGTCTTCTGAATATGGTTTTAGTCTATTTAGTAATACTGCGGCTAGTATCTTATAGCTTGTGGACAGTAGTGATATTCCTCTATAATTTTTACACTGGAACTTGTCTCCTTTCTTAAAGATAAGTATCAATAATGGCTCTTTCCAGTCATGGGGTAATTCTTCTGTCCTCCAGATTTTTATTATTAGTTCGTATAGCTTTAGATGTAATGCATAGCCGCCTGCCTTTATAAATTCAGCAGCAATTCCATTAGCCCCAGTTGCCTTATTGTTTTTAAGTCGTGTTATTACATATAGGATTTCTTCAAGAACAGGTTCTTCAATTTGTGGTTCACACGTTAGAACCTCTTCCTGTGGGAAAGTGTTACGTGGAGCTTCACAATTTAGTAATTCTACAAAATATTCTTTCCATGTGTTACACATTTCCTCATTGGTATTTATCATATTTCAATTTTTGTCTTTTAAACCATATGTGTTGTGTTGGTGCCCTCGTTTCATTGACTTCAGTTCTTTAAAAAAACTTTCTGGATTCGTTTTTCTGGTGATTAGTTTCCATATCTTTGATTATATTGCTCATATATTCTCGCTTCTGCTGCCGAACTATTTTTGTAGCTTCTTTAAATTCAGTTCTATATTGTTCTTCATGTTGGATGTTGTTGATGTCATTTAACCATAACTGTCTGGCATTCTTGTTCCTAATGACTGCTTCTTCACATTTTTGATTGAACCATCTGTTCTTACTATGCGTGGTTAGCACACCGAGACATTCTTCTGCGGTAGTTTGAATTGTATTCTGATGTTCAACCAAGTTTGGTCAACGCTTTCCTCCAACTGGTTTTGTAGAATTTCAAGATTACATTTTATTTCATCTGCAAATTTCTCTTTGACAGTAATATCTTGTAGTTTTTCTCTGTTATATGGTGGGTATAACCTTTGTAGTATAGCATAGAAAGCTCTCTTAAGTTTTATTTTAAATTTTGCACCAACGAGGAAGTGGTCGCTGTGGCACTCAGCTCCTCTATAACTTCTAACTTGCTGTATGTTTGATGCATTTTTGTTGTTAATTAAAATGTGATCTATTTGATTATAGATTCTCTTGTCACATGATTTCCAAGTTTGTTTGTATATATCCTTTCTCTGTAGTCTGGTACTGCTGATCTGCAGTCCTTTGGCTTCTGCTAGGTTGATGACTCTCCATCCATTATCATTTGAAGTATGTAGGATTTCCATACCGGTAACTTTTTTATGAGTTTGCTAACGACCTGTTTTTGCATTGAAGTCTCCCAGCACAATCAGGATGTCCTGTTTGGGGGTTTCTTCTATTCCCCATAACTCTTTTTTTTAATGACAAATCCTGTTCCTAATTCATGTTTATTTTGGATGTTTCCCTCCATATATTACAATCATTCCAGTTTCCTCGAAAGTACCCTCTCCTGGCCACCTTATTTCTTGAATTGCCATTATATCCATTTCATATTCAACCAGCTCTCGGGTTAGTTCTTCGAATTCGAGGTTTATTTATCTGCTTCGTAACAAAATAGTTTTTACAATGGTGGGGATGTTAACCCCACGCTTCAACACCCCCCCCCCCCCCAACATGAGGGACTAGGGTGTTTCTCTTTGTCTGTTCTCTACCCTTTGACCTGTCCAGCATGGGAGACCCTGCTGGTAGCTACGCTACCGCCGGCATAGCTCTCAGAGTCATGGAGAAATTCAAGTTCCCCCACCACGTCAACGTGGTAACACCATCGGGGGACCTGTATAGTATATGCTTTTTAAATTTTATTTGGCCTGTAAAACAGACCTGAAAAAAATTTCTTCACTTATAAAGAGTAAACAGGCTTCCCACAACTACGACAAGAGGGATGAAACATTGATTGTTATTTCAAAGATGAATATAAAACGTGGGTTAGAACATTTTCACACGTCTGAAAAACAGCCATATTTTTACTCAAATTCTGAGATAGCTTAATATTATTATCGATTATTTATTGTGCTTATAACTCCATGTAAATTTTATTTAAAAAAAGATGTATAAACGGTCAAGATAATTAATACAATTATTTAAATTACCTAACAAAGTCATTCTTTAGTTAATATTATCCCTTGAAATAACGTATGTAGTTATGTCCCTTGATACTATTTTATTACATGTTTTTCTTTTTAATATGGTGTTTTATTTCGCACAACACGATGCGTTTACAAGGTGCATTGCGTGTTTTCTTTTACATTTACAAAATACAAGACACCCAGACGTCAAATGCAGCAAGATTCTCTAATTGTTTGTGTAATTACTGCATACTATATGTTACATTACATACATAAATGCTTTAAGGCAGTGGTGGGCAAACTACGGCCCGCCGCCGCCTGCGGTCCTGCAACTGATTTTATGCGGCCCGTGAGGACATTTAGGAAAAGAATTTTGCTTCGTTTTTAAGTTATGTTGTTAAATTTTACAGAATTTCATGTACCGTTATGATTGTTTTAACATTTTTGATAAAATTTTCTTATTATCTATTTTTGTAAACAGTCCTTGACCTTCGTAATGTAATGCTTCTTCTTCTTTCGTTCGCCTTACATATGTCTATAACTGCAATGTTGCCGCTTGTATGAATTTAACTGCCCTTTTTAGTTCACTCAGCAGTCCATAGAGTTTATCTTCCACTGTCGTCTCTCTAGGGAAGAAGGTTTGCCTAGACATGTTGTAATTTGGGCAGTCTTTGAGTATGTGCTCAGCTGTCTGCGACGCCTTTCCACATGTGCACATGGCTGATTCACAATCTTGAATCTTGTATACATGTGGTAATCTATTGTGTCCTGTTCTGAGCCGCAGAATAATGACATGTTTTGGTCTGTCCATAACGTCGTAGTCGTCTTGATCAGGGTTTGCTGGCCTTCAGACTGATTTGACCATTCTTTTCTTTGGGTGGTGTGTAACTGGCACATCAGGCTGTTCTTCTTTTGCTCCTTCCTTAGCCAGTCAATCAGTGCTGTCGTTTCCAGGTACACCAC
The DNA here is from genome assembly GCA_014155875.1 of Cepaea nemoralis. Taxonomy (NCBI): domain Eukaryota; kingdom Metazoa; phylum Mollusca; class Gastropoda; order Stylommatophora; family Helicidae; genus Cepaea; species Cepaea nemoralis. The sequence goes on from JACEFZ010001436.1 coordinate 33,811, forward strand.
ACTGGGATGGTATCCACTGTATGGTGACCTTATGTTGACTGCTAAGTTCAGAAAGTAGCGTCCTTAGTACTGGCAATTTCCCAGACATTTCGTTTTCGTTGAGGGGAATTTCTTGCAAGCAACATACGCTTACCTTTTCTTGGTCCAAGATGTTTTCTAATTCTATTGTTTGTTGTTGCTGACTCTCTCCGCATTCCAGTGCATTAATTTTAGTCTTTGTTTGGAATGGCCAGATGCTCTATTCTCAGGTCCCCTGGCTCCACAGGACATCTGAGAAGGACCTCCAGTAGCTGTAGTTGGACCCTTTGGAAGCATAGGGCCCGGCTCTGCCTGGGGGTAGAAAGCAGGGCGAGCACCATAACATTTAGCAGTAGTCGACATATTTCATTACGCGTGATTGCGTGGCATCCTGATTTCTGTGGGATGCCTCCTGGCTGGTTGCCTCCGTATTCAGCACCTTTCCTTTGCTAGAGCAGACTGTGATCTTACTCGAGTTTAGGTGTGTAGGAACGCACTCACATGTCTGCGCATGCATGTACGTGCATACTGTCAAGGTCCCACTTATAATAAAGAAGGTACGTAATAAGAGATACAGAAACAGGGGAGGTAATAGCAAACACTCGAACATTCGAGATCGATGAGTCAGACGACCAACATCCAGGTACAACCCGCAGGAAGCGTGGAAAGGGGAAATCCGCGAGATACATGCAGGGGCAAGCACTCCGTGTCCACCCGACGAGAGTCGAGAGGACAGACGGCCACTGGACACTGACTGGACTGGAGCGGGTGTAGCTCTGAGAGGGAGACACATAGACATAGACTTAGAAGCTTTAAGCTGTGTATTAGTTTAGCGATGAATAGATGATTTTGTGTGTAGAGATACTTTGAATGCTTTATATGATGTATATGTAATATGATATTGTGCGAGACGTTTATTCGCCTAATGACAGATATTGTAATAAACTATGACGACAATGATTGAACTTTGAGTTCTGTCGTATCTGTACTCGCAGTAATCTGCCTGTCTGAACCCGAGTCTTTCTATCCCTATTTGTAAGACGCTGACAGGAATATACTTGGGGGCTCGTCCGTTGACGAAAGGTCAACCCAACAAAATCTGCAAGAGTATCAGTTTAGAAGATGCAATTTATAAATTAAAAACCATTTTTTTCAAATCCACCTATACTCCGACTTCCAGATATACATTCTCAGTTTATTTGAAAACAGATGCCAGTACCATCGCCATAAACGGATGTCTCATGCAGAATCATGAAGGAGTAGATCATCCTATCGTTTATGTAAGTCGCAAGCTGAACCCAGCTGAAAGAAGATATTCTACAGCAGAACTTGAGGGATTGAGTCTGATCTATTTGTACTGAAATTGCAGAAATACCTTCTAGGCATCCACTTCATAATCCAGACAGATAACTCACCACTGCTGGTGATAAAAGACGGTAAGCCAAAGAATAACAGAATCGCACGCTGGTCGCTGATTCTCCAATACTTTAGCTTTGAGATCCAACACATTAAAGGCTCCAACAATTGGATTCCTGATCTTTTAACGAGAATACCAAATACACCAGCTGAGTAACACAGCTACCAGTACGCCATAAAAACTGTGATAACATTTTATAAGGGCGCCTACTTAACAGCAAACTTCCATATTCAGACTTTAACCAGTCACTGACAGCATATATTAGAATATTACAGTATTTCTAATATAAATAAACGACTTCCAAACAATGATCATTCAGTACAAGATAACCACCAGTCGGTTATAACCTACAACCTACATAGTCTACCATTAATGACGAAGAAATTAAATCATCGACGACCACATTATATCATTCAGATCTGTGGAAACAAACATTGGACATTTGGCAATCTATAATTCAAGTTGATAGGTCATCATGAATAGAACATTAGGGGAAACCATCACACTAACATCGACGAGACTATCTACACTCTTCATCAAGGAACGACATCGCGAGGATCATCGATTAGTTAGTTAATTAGTTAAATGTTTTAAAATATTTGTTTTCTATGTTTACAAAAAATTAATGTCTTTTTCTCTGTAAATTTTTTCACAATTATATTTGATAAGACACGTTGAAAAGATACTCAATGTAACTTGTATTAACAAGTCAAATTTTGTTTTCAAACGGTTAATTTTTCAATCAGTTCAATTTAAATTGTAAACCATCTTTTTGTGATCGGTACAGTAGTACCAAACATTCATATTAAACTTCTTTCTTTTCGCCAAATTTTTTCTAAGGGCGATAAACATTACCTTAACTTTACTTCTAATTTTTAAACATATAAAATTGTGAATGAGAGACGGATAAATGAGAGCGTGAAAGTAATAAATGAAGGTATGATGTACATTGCGTGCAAATCATAGGCGCCACTTGTAAATTATAATGTGTCCGTGTCCGATGTAAAATGTAACACTTGTCACAAAAATTTTATACGTGTTTAAACATAGTACAAGGGAAGTAATAGAAGCAATCTAAATTCACTGCTCGAAAATCCAAGTCATGAATTACACATAAGAGGTAAATCAGGACAGTGGAAGTTCTAGCTCGTGACACTTAGAGCAAGATTAACACTACAAACATCAACAACACACCAATATCTCATACACTAAACACATCAAGTCCAATACACATTTTCAACACTCAACAAAAACAGTTATCGCACATACACTTTTATAGAACACCAAAAGGCAGATTAGTAGACACTAACAAGATAACAAGGACAGAAGCAATTAGTGGATGAAAACAAAGTATGTGTATCTTATACACGATCAACATACGGAAGTAAAACAATGTATACAAGTACACATTAGGGAGCAAGAGCTTGCGGATATTTTTAAAGAGGCCAAGGCAATTTGCCTTGATGAGTCTCTGTGATAAGAGGCCATTGTCCATGGCATCATTTTTGGATGCTTGAGAAGGGCGCATTTGTGAAACGCAAGTTCACAATACTAGTCGTCAGGGAACTTCGGGCTGGATAGCTTCAATTTAAGAATAGGAAGAGAATGAGACTCTTCAGTGTCAAGATCCCCAATAAGGCCTTACAAAGGCAATAGGAGTTAATACTAGGCTAGTAGGGAGACACCAGACAGGAGAGACACCGAGCGCTATTAATAGCCTCACAAGGAGACACAATTGTGTCAGACCGGAGGTCGAGGAGTACAGCTGAGCGAGGGCTTTCCCCAAGCAATTGGGAAGCTTGTCCTTGCGAGTAACCGTGAAGTGCTAGGTTACTCTAACTCACAAGCCAGCGTGCTGGCGAGACCATGCACGCAATAATAGCTACTGCACGGAGAAGAATGTCCGTGCTTGTCCACGCAATGTGTAGCGTGAGGACAGACTGACTGGAGACGGTAGAGAGAGCAGACGTATCCTTGACTAATGCTATAGTTTCTAGGCAATAGGCAAACATAGGGCTGTTCATTTAGATTGTGAAATACTAGCATCATCTATCATCACGTCAATGCATTCATGTTGTATAATGATGATGAATTATAACGCTCGTAGAGCCATTCAAATGTCGGCTCTGAATAAATTGCATTCCTTTCGCAAATGTCACGAGTTGTTATTTCGTGCAGTGCGAAAGTAGGGGAGTCCTGAGAATCTGCAGCGCACAAGTCGCTGACAGGCAAGACCCCGATTGGTGTCAGAATATAGTGAACCAACGCCAAGACCCCGATTGGTGTCAGAACACAGTGAACCAACGCCAGCAACACAATTGCTGTCAGATTACAGTGAAGCAACGCTTCTGAGCAGTCATAGCCGGCATTTGTTGTAATATTCAACGAACAGTTAACGCCAGCAGGCAAGTGGTATTATGAACCACTGAACGAACGCTAGCTATCGATTGATATTACACAATTCTGAACCAACATCAGTTCATTGCACGATTCAACATCATTGCTGTGTGATATATTTCAAAGTAATGCAAATTTGTTTCTATACATGCCATAAATAATTTTCTTTGGTAAATTATACGATCACCAATTTGTGGAGTGTGAACCACAATTGAGCCAAATTAAATCGGTAAAGTGTGAAATTCGACCAATATTAATTAGAAAGTGTGTTATTATACTAAAAGCAATTGAAATGTATAGAATCATCAGTGAACATTACCATCGTAACCACCGTGTACATTTCATTGCATGTGATACAGCCATCAATGTCACCATTCTACGAAGTCAATAAATAGATTAGCGACGAACTACAGCCTAGAACAAAGGTACGCCAGAGTCAGAAAGCGAAGACAACGACATCGACGGCCATACGACTAATCATCTCACTTATCATCTAACAATCATTCAGACGATCATATCATTCATCCATTAATACCATTTATCACTATCTATCACATTTTCGTTCATCATTCGCATGAAATATGAGCTTGTATTGATAACTTAATGAAATATGAAATATTTGATGAAATATGATGAAATATGAGCTTGTATTGACAACTTAAGCGTGTATCTATTTTTTGCTGCTCTACTAACCAGAAGCAGCCCTTGTGTTACCAAGTCAAACCATTGTGTAAGTGTGAAAGACAGCGGTGGAACACCCCAAGTACCGTACTTTCCAAAGAATTAGATGAGTATATTTTCCGAATATTTTGGTATGCTCTAACTTAATCATGCATCTTCTTTTTTCAGTAAAAGATGTACACTTACTAACACATTATTATAAACTATTGTGTGAATATTATTGTATTATCATTTTGAACTAACATTACGCCACAAAATGGCGTCACTAAATGAATGTATCCAGGCGGGCATCGCAATGGGCCACACTGGAGATAAGCTAGAAAAATGGGCGGATCAAAAATATAAAGAAGAAATAGCTCGACAGAGAGAAGAAACAGAAAGGAAAATTGCTCTACAGAGAGAAGAAACAGAAAGAAAAACTGCTCTTGACAGAGATGAAAGAGCATTAGAAAGGCAACATCAAAAAGAAATGAAAGTGGTCGAGGAAGTTACCAAACAGAAACAATTAGACCTAGATTATGCCAACAAACAAGCAGAACAAGTTACCAAACAAAAACAATTAGAGTTAGATCAGAAAAAATTTGAGTCGGATCAAGCTATCAAACAGAAACAATTAGAGTCGGATCAAGCTATCAAACATAAACAGTTAGACTTAGAACATGCTAACAAACAAGCAGAGGAAGCCACCAAACAAAAGCAGATACAAGTAGATTCAGAAACTAGACTAAAGATGAAAGAAATGGAGGTAGATTCTAACATACAAATAGCCTCTAGCAAACAAAAGAGCCAAGAAGAACAGAACAAATTTAGTAAGTACAAGGGCCTTATCAAACCATACAGTGTAGGTGATTCAATCAGCGCATGGACTGAAAACATAGAGTTCCAACTAAAAACACAGAAAATACCTTTAGAGGATTGGGCAATGATTTACATGAGGAACCTGAGTGGGGAGCCTTTAAAAGTAATAGAATCCATACCCACAGATCTTAGAAACAATTATCAGTACATACACGATAGGATAATGCAACATTTTCTTTTGGACGCTACTAGGTACCAAATTCAATTCTCACAGATTAAGCCAAAAGCAACTGAAACTTTCTTAGACTACATCTCCAACGTGCAGAGCACATTTAAAAAGTGGACTTAAGCTGCTAAAGTAGGTAACATCTATGAAAAACTAGAAGAGCTAATGGTAATGGACAAAGTAATTTCTACCGTTCCTACCCCTTTTGCAAAGTTCTTACAACAGTCAGATATTGATTCCATTCAACAATTAGAGAAACGGGGGTCAGCTTATTTTTCATCTAATCGGGACATATTTAAAACTACATCACATGACACAGAAATTACAGCTTTTGAAAATAGAGTTCCTGATAGATCCTACAACCAGAAAGATTACCGTAAAAAGGACAAACCATATCAGAAACCACCTCGATGTAATTATTGCAATCTTTTTCATCCGACTTACTCGATGTGTGATAAGAACCCCACATATCCGTCACACCTAGAAGCAGTGTTAAAGAAGCAAGAAAGCAGAAGATCATCCTTTAAACGTGCTGTAAAATGTTATTTTTGTTCAAGTTATGGCCACTATAGCAATAAGTGTCTTGGGAGACAGAGAATGAAGGCAAACAATGCAGCACTCATCGATACATCATCAGACGATGAGAGTGACATAGATCCGGAACTTGTGAATGTGTTGCCAACGAGTGAATGTCAGAATGTAGCATCAGTAACCGATATTTTAGACTTTAAGACATGTAAAGTATGCCAGCAGTTTCATGCGGAGGGGAGATTGAAATGTGGACACGTAATATCATGTTCAAATGAAGAAGCTAACGCTGCATGTGCCTCCAGAGGTAAACTTAAGTTCTACGATGCACTGGTCAATGGGAAACCATGCCAATGTTTAGTTGATAGCGGGAGCACTCTACTGGGTTTAAGGAGAGAACTTGCTAGACCAGAAGATTATACGGGTGAATTTGTCAAATGCCGTACTTTCTCTGGAACCATCGAGAAATATCCACTGGCAAAATCGCATATCAATACCCCGTTCCTTACCGGCACATTTACGTGCGCTATACTCCAAGATCCATGTACGGATCTTATTTTGGGATGCCTACATGCATTGAAAGAATGTACAGACGACAACATAAAAGCCTGGAAAGAGACACACATGGCCAACGCTGTAACTAAGTCAGATACAGAAACAAACTATACTGACTTACAAAATGAAATGCTACAGCTATTAACACCAAATGGTGCAGATACCAACACTACTCGACAAAAGTTGATCGAGGCACACAGCACCTACCAAACAATCGCACCATATTTTAACTTGTTGTGTGAGCGAAAGAAAGTGTCTAAAAATTCTTCCTGGTACTTTAAAAAGGTTAACGGAATTCTCATGCGTTATTATACATATAATAACCATGAAATTCAGCAGACGGTGTTACCTGTAACATACCGACAAAATGTGCTAAAAAGCGCACATGAATTACCGTTTGCTGGACATTTGGCCTACCATAAAACGCGAGCCAGAATTCTATCACAATTTTACTGGCCGAAATTCTGTTCAGACATAAAATCTTTCTGTCGCTCTTGTACTGTTTGTCAACATCGTGTACGAAAGAAAAAGCATGTAAAGGCCGAATTGCAACGGTCAGTAATAGCATCTAGACCACTTGAGAGTATAGCGGTCGATATTGCTGGACCCCTAATGCAGGTGTCGAGTAATGGAAACCACAACTATCCAAACAAGGGTACTAAAACGATTCACCTTAAACCAAACCAGAAGGTTGTAGTTCGACTACCTGATAAACATAATATGGTACTAACACCTTGCCAAGGGCCTCTCAACGTTGAACGTAAAAGATCAGATGGGGATCATGAAATATCGATAAAAGGACACTTAGAGATATTTCATATCAACATACTGAAACCATATTTTTTACGACAAGAACAACAGACAGACGAACAAATTGCACCAACACCAAGCAATGAGACGACAGACATACACAACACAACTTCACTAGATAGGGCGACACACTACAGCGACAACGCAAGCACACTTAGCCAGGTAACAGCACACACAGCTAGCAGCACAACAGTATTGGACGAGATGGAACTACCAGTTCCTACGGTAAACGCGACTGCGACCAGTATTTCCACTTATATAGATAACATATGCAGTCATACGGAAGACGGGACAAAACACCTACTGAAACGTCGACAAGTCTTCGACAGGTTGCGATTGTTTGGGCTCACAGCGAAGCCGACCAAAGTAGAGTTGGGCATGGAACAAATTGACTTCCTGGGTCATACCATCTGCAGGGGCCAATTGAAAACTGATGACAGAATCGTCACTAAGATTCTGAATTTGACAATGCCAACGACCAAGAAACAAGTCCGAAGTTTACTGGGTCTGGTAAACTACTACAGTAAATTCATTCCAAATCTGGCGGAAATCACCAGTGGTTTTTCTAACATCTTAAAAGCTTCGGCTAAGTTATCTGTAAAAGATGCAAGATTAATTAGTGCGTTATCAAAATTGAAACATCTTTTCAGCGTTCCACCTATCCTTCGTATGCCTAATCAAAAACTCACTTATTTCTTACGCACAGATGCGAGTGCCATATCCATATCTGGGATACTAGGACAGTTCTACGACGGGACGTTCCACCTCGTAATGTACGTAAGTCGCAAGATTACTCCTGCTGAATCAAAATACTCAGCATCAGAATTGGAGGGCCTCAGTTTGATCTATTGCGTGAGAAAGTTTCATAGATTTTTGGCAGGAGCACAGTTTGTAATCCAATCCGATAACTCTCCGTTGTCTGTGATGCAGTCTGGACATCCTACCAACAATAGAATTTACAGGTGGGCTTTGATTCTCCAAAATTACACGTTTACCATCCAGCACTTAAAAGGGAGATTAAATACGGTTGCAGACATTTTGAGTCGTCCATCATCCATTCAAATACCTGATTTGCAGGGAGGGATCGACCATACATCATCAGAAACAGTGACACTGTAATGTTAGATAACTCAGTGCCGTATGTGGTGATTAAGACACATCGTAAGTGCGTTATCATCGCCAAATATATAACCTGTGTGAATATAACAGTGCTATAAGAAGTGTAATAAACAGACGCAAAATTAGCATGCGCTGACACACACATAAGATAGAGGAACATTCAAGTGTTAGCTATGAACCTACATAATGTAGTAGGGAACTATATTTATACACTATCCTTGAAGGAGAGCATAAGAGACTTTGCCGAAATGAACTATGTTAGAATAGTCTACAAAGAGGATTGCTCCATCTTCACAACGCAGAGGAGAACGTCGATTTAGTGTAATTAGATATAGAAATGTAACTGTGATATATGTATATTATTATTTTATTAACAGTACCTATAACTTCATTTTTCTGTTAATTATTCAATTGCACATTGTGTAAATGCATATATAACTTTATTTTCTTATTTGTTAGTCAGAAATCACCATCATTTAAGTAATAACCCATTTCTTACAACACCAATTATAGAAATACAATTGTTAGATCTTATATTAGTTTAAATATTGAGCACAACCCACTTCTATATTATTAGTTTATTACCATGTAATCATAATCATTTATACATCCATTTATCTAAAATATAATTTCCAAACTAATACAACCATTTAGAAAGTAATATTATCTTTTTCACAAACAACACTTTAAGGTAATTAACCCAATTCACTTAAATGAAATTACTTATTAGATTATTTCCCTTGAGGGTAATTTAGGTCAGCACACCAAATTACGGAAGTTACTATGACAGGATCGGTAACAAAACCGTCCTCATAACTATGTATATTATGTATAGACATGACGCGTCAAAGAAACAAAACCCACAGTCATTTGGCGTGATTACTGTTAAAATTCAGCCAATCGTTTATTGTATATATATAATGTTTATGTATATGATACTATGAAACATATTTTAATGACGAGAAAATGGTTGCGTGAAAGAACAGTATGAAAGCGTATGAAAGAGGTATGCAAGGAGAATAAATGCGAGGGGAGAATGCAAATTCTTAGTAAACATTGAATGAAAGAGAGCGAGAGAGAAAAACAGCGGACAATTTTTTTTCCACCGCTGCAAACGTCTTATTTGACTTGTCTGTGTCATCTGTGTAACCAATGTGTTGTCGGGTTTTTATGTGTGTTACTGCCACACTTTAATAGAGTATATAGAGAACGTACTTTGCGCTTCATAAAGCGGAGTTGTGGTCACAAATAATATTAACGAACGTTTGTAACCACAATAAACCGATTTGCGGCGCTCGAAGGAACACACACATTTAGTACACTAACGCATACACATGTTAGAGAGTTAATTACACTATAGTTTATTAGAAAACAGGCAAACAAACAGGAAAACAAACACATAAAAGTTGCACACACCATTCATCTCAAAGAACAACAACTCTAAATTCAAGGGACACAATAACTATTAGAAACCTAAATGTAACAGTGAATATAGCTTTTCACATGCGGAAGCGAGAAGGTGAACAGTAGAACTGTGTGTATAGAGTTGGAGGGGATATTAATGGGAACATGAACACTTTGTGCTCATGTGTTGTACTCAGAATAGAGTCAGCTTGTGTGTGGGTTGTCATTTTGGGCAATTTGAGGACAGGTCGAGACATAAGTCAATAGGTGAAAGTCAAATGACATAGGGTCAAACGACAGAAGCCAGGACATAAGTCATAAGACAACGGGTTCCGGTTCACTACCAATCCCAAAGATATCTATAGAACCAACTATACTGATACATAGGCTACTGAATTAGCCAAGTGAAAAGATAAAACACTGTGAGTGAAGGAAGAAGACAGTTGTTCTATCCCCAAACTAGAAAGTCATAACTTATTGGAGATTTGACAAAATTGGAGCAACCAATTTTTCTTTGTGACCAGAAGTGTTACAAATATGAGTGAAAGGGAAGTAACATTTCACAGAGAGGAGGGGATCCTGTCAAGATCCCCAAATAAGGCCTTACAAAGGCAATAGGAGTTAATACTAGGCTAGTAGGGAGACACCAGACAGGAGAGACACCGAGCGCTATTAATAGCCTCACAAGGAGACACAATTGTGTCAGACCGGAGGTCGAGGAGTACAGCTGAGCGAGGGCTTTCCCCAAGCAATTGGGAAGCTTGCCCTTGCGAGTAACCGTGAAGTGCTAGGTTACTCTAACTCACAAGCCAGCGTGCTGGCGAGACCATGCACGCAATAATAGCTACTGCACGGAGAAGAATGTCCGTGCTTGTCCACGCAATGTGTAGCGTGAGGACAGACTGACTGGAGACGGTAGAGAGAGCAGACGTATCCTTGACCAATGCTATAGTTTCTAGGCAATAGGCAAACATAGGGCTGTTCATTTAGATTGTGAAATACTAGCATCATCTATCATCACGTCAATGCATTCATGTTGTATAATGATGATGAAGTATAACGCTCGTAGAGCCATTCAAATGTCGGCTCTGAATAAATTGCATTCCTTTCGCAAATGTCACGAGTTGTTATTTCGTGCAGTGCGAAAGTAGGGGAGTTCTGAGAATCTGCAGCGCACAAGTCGCTGACATTCAGCAACCATCCTAAATAGCCGTACTCAACGTACATTAGGTGCTAGTGAATGAATACACAGAACTGAGTTACCATCCATTAAATTACTATCCCAAACCAGATATTTATTCCCGTGATCCCTTGACACAATTAGTTCCAACTAATTAAGGGATACCAAACCCACAGAAGGGGGGATGGTGGACCATGTCAAGGTCCCACTTATAATAAAGAAGGGACGTAATAAGAGATACAGAAACAGGGGAGGTAATAGCAAACACTCGAACATTCGAGATCGATGAGTCAGACGACCAACATCCAGGTACAACCCGCAGGAAGCGTGGAAAGGTGAAATCCACGAGATACACGCAGGGGCAAGCACTCCGTGTCCACCCGACGAGAGTCGAGAGGGCAGACGGCCACTGGACACTGACTGGACTGGAGCGGGTGTAGCTCTGAGAGGGAGACACATAGACATAGACTTAGAAGCTTTAAGCTGTGTATTAGTTTAGTGATGAATAGATGATGTTGTGTGTAGAGATACTTTGAATGCTTTATATGATGTATATGTAATATGATATTGTGCGAGACGTTTATTCGCCTAATGACAGATATTGTAATAAACCATGACGACAGTGATTGAACTTTGAGTACTGACGTATCTGTACTCGCACTAATCTGCCTGTCTGAACCCGAGTCTTTCTATCCCTATTTGTAAGACGCTGACACATATACATGTAGAACATTCTGGTTATTTCTCAGCGCCAGTGACTCGCCACCGCCCCTTCTCCTGTTAGTTAAAACAGTGCAGCCACGAGAAGGCCAGGAGTTGGACTTTTGCTGCATAGATGATGAATGCACTAGCCATTGGGGTAGTTATGAAAGGATGGGCGCTCACCCCAACCCCGCCCCCGGCTACATACAGCAACATTTGGAATCATGTAATGCTAAAATGTGAATTTATCGATTTTGATAAAGAGAAATATTTATCGACATGTAAAAATTTAATAAGAATGATTTAATGAAAACCAGATATTCTCCGATGAATAAAATGATTTATTTTGCAAGAAAATAGTAAATTTAAAAGTTGTTTGCTTTTATAAATTATTTCCACATTTCATTCATTCATTCAGTAGCATGTCCTTTGCAGAACCTCGCACCCATAACAACCTTCCAGAAAACCTCTCGATCATAAGCAAGATGTCCGCGTCCGATACAACCATCTGGAGATCATCCGCCACATCATGTACTCATCTTCTCTTTGGCCTTCCTCTTCCTCTCTTCCCAGGCATATACCCCTCCATTATTGTTCTCTCCAAACTTTCGTGACGTTTCAAGTGACCAAAATATTTCAATTTTCTTTGTTTTATCGTCTTTAATAGCCAACCTTCTTCAATATTCAGCTCTTGGAGTATGGATTTGTTCTTTTCTTTACCCTATATATTATTAGGACTCGTCTATAACATTTATATTCAAAGGCATTTATGCGCTGTTCAGCTTGTTTAGTAAATGTCCAGGTCTCACAGACGTATGTTGCAATGGGAAAGATGCAGCTCTTAAAAATCTACCTTTTGTAGTTCTGTCTGTCCCATTCCACATTTCCAATGTTCAAATTAATTTATTTGGTGTAGTAGTCTTGATATGTTTCTGAAATTTATTCTGAGTTTACTACTTGTTTTCCGAATATTTCAATTTCACACACAGGCGGAAGTAGGTTCTGTTTCATTTCCGTTTTAAAGTTTTGTAAAATTCTAACTGTTCGAATTGTATTAAAACAATGAGTGTCAATAACAAATGTAAGATTGAAGATGAATGCCGTGTTTTTAATGATGAATGGACAACTAAGTACTGTTTTATAAATGTTGGTAGCAAATCAGTTTGCTTTTTGTGTCGTGAGTCAGTGCCTGTCTTCAATGAGTACAATTTAAAAAGACATTATCAAACATAACATTCCGTTTTCGGATACAATTTAACAACCGAAGGGAGGGAAAGGAAATGCCTGGAGTTGTTGAAAATTTGGAGAAACAGAAAGCCGTTTTCACTAAACAGTTTTCAATTCAAGATGCTGCAACTGAAGCTAGTCTTGTGCTGTCACACAGAATTGTAAAACAGAACAAGCCATTTTCTGATGGCGAGTTCATCAAGGAATGGTTGCTAGATGCAGAAAACATTATTGTCCAGAACACACAAAAAAAAAAACAGATTTGACAACATAACTTTATTAAGGAGAACTGTGGTCAGACGTGTTGACAAGATAAGTGACAATTTGATGCATAAACTTCAAGATGCAAGTAAACAATTTTTGTGGTACTCTCTTGCATTGGATGAGTGTACCGATGTACTTGATACTGCCCAATTATTGATATTTATACGTCGAATAAACAATTCTTTGAAACTCACTGAAGAGTTACTGGGTGTTGAGCCACTCAAAGACACAACCACAGGCCATGATATATTCAATGTCGTTACTAACTGTATTGAAAGAACTGGGTTGGTTTGGAACAAGATGGCAAGTGTTACAACTGACGGAGCTCGTGCTTTGACTGAAAAAAAAAATATGTCTGGTAAAGTTGATAAGTGATAAGATTAAAGCAGAATATCCAGGCCACACATTATTACCACTTCACTGTGTGATTCATCAAGAAAGTCTGTTAAAACTGTTTTGAATATTAAGCATGTTATTGACTCAGTTGTCAGTGTCATCGACCTCATCAGGTCAAGAAAACTTAATCATAGACAGTTTAAGGCATCACTTGACGATTTGGAAACTGAACATTCCGATGTCCTGTACCACATCAGTGTTCGATGGCTGAGTCTCGGCAAGGTGTTGAGGCGAGTATAGGAACTCAGAGAAGAAATAGTGATGTTCCTAGAGATGAAGGGCATTGAATGTGACTTTAATACTAACATTGTCAATAAAGAGTGGAAGTTAGACTTTATGTTTGCCATTGAAATTATGGAAAAGTTAAATGAACTGAATGTCAAAATTCAAGGCAAAGGTGTGTTTGCACATGAATTGTATATACATGTAAAATCATTTCAGGCAAAACTCTCACTGTTCTCCAGACAAGCAAGTGAAACAATATTTTGTCATTTCCCTTTGCTGAAACAAGAAACCATTTCTGGGGAAATGACTGAAAGTACAAAGCCCAATTAGATGCAATGATTGAAGAATTCAATCAGACAGACAGAACTACAAAAATTTGATTTTTAAGAGCATGCATCTTTCCCATTGAAAAATACGCCTGTGAGACCTGGGCACTTACTAAACAAGCTGAACAGCGCATAAATGCCTTTGAATATAAATGTTTTAGACGAGTTCTAAGAATATCTTGGGTAAGGAAAAGAACAAATGCATCAATACTTCAAGAGCTGAATACTGAAGAAGGTTGGCTATTAAAGACGATAAAAGAAAGAAAATTGAAATATTTTTTGGTCACTTGAAACATCACGAAAGTTTAGAGAGAACAATAATGGAGGGGTATATGCCTGGGAAGAGAGGAAGAGGAAGGCCAAAGAGAATATGGGTGCAGGATGTGGCGGATGATCTCCAGATGGGTGTATCGGACGCGGGACATCTTGCTTATGATCAAGAGGTTTTCCGGAAGGTTGTTATGGGAGCGAAGTTCTGCAAAGGACTTGCTACTGAATGAATGAATGAATGAATGAATGAATGAACAAGCAGCATACGAAGCCGAGGAAACGCAGTGACTAGCATGCTTGTCGTATTCATCATCAAGTTCCCTGCAAGCTGGAGTAGGCGTTCATATTTCTTCACATGTCTCGGTCTCTGGTGTTCTGGATCAACTCTGCTGATGATATTCCTCAATGCCACTGTTTCAGTCCATCCAGCATCATTCCTCTTGGTTGGCTTTGGCCTCTACCTCTCTTTCCTTTGATCTCTCCAGTCGTCACGATGTTCTTCAATGCCTATCTTCTCATCACATGATCAAAGAACGCTGTTTGCCCCCTTTTTTATTGTCTTATTAGGTGTTGAGAAATCTACGATGGCGGCTATGTATAGCCTTTTGACTGCACAGGGATTCCCGAGGCCTGATTAATAGAGAGTTAATCAGTCTTCAGGAATCTTGTCTAATAAACTGAACATAGCGTGAGCAAAGAGAACGTGTTCCGTATACTGTATTAGACTAATAATAAACGATTGCTTGAATAAAGTGAGGCTTTAACAATTAAGCAGTTCCAACCTCTTTTGTGCAAACAGAAAAAGTTCATTGCAAATTTGAAAGTGCTTTGGGGATAACATATGTTCTACATTGGAACAATACCTGTGACTATGTGTTTTAATTATTTCATCTTATTATTAATGTATTCACTTCATATGTTATATAACTCTGCAGTATGCACCCGACAAGATGCAGCGACATATGCCAGGCAATAAATCGTACAACATATTGTTTGTTGCTTCTGTGTTTAAAGATAACACAGAAGAATACTTATCGATAAAAGGGTAGTCTGATCAGCAAACTGTTAACGGAAAACGGGAAGATTGAACGGGGAAAGTGCGCAGAATGCGAAGTGTAAATGAGAACGAAACAAAACATACAAATAAACAACAAAAACACATGCTGGATGTTTCCCATCTTGTCTGATTATTGTCAATGTTTCACATGCTAACAAAAGTATGGGTGCTAGGTTGAATATCAACACATTTTCTCATTGTAATTGACAATGTTTTATTGTTGAGTATGTTTCCCATCGTTTGACAAGACCACTCGCTATCTTTAACTATATTGTTGAGTATGTTTTCCATCTGTATCAAGACTACCTTTAACCTTTGTCTCTATTGTTGAGTATTTTTTCCATCTTTGACAAGACTACACTTATCTATATTGTTGAGTATGTTTCCAATCGTTGACAAGACTACTTTTATCTATATTCTATATTGTTGAGTATGTTTTCCGTCTTTGACAAGGCTACATTTATCTATATTGATGAGTATGTTTTCCGTCTTTGACAAGACTACTTTTATCTATGTTGTTGAGTATGTTTCCAATCTTTGAC
Source organism: Cepaea nemoralis (assembly GCA_014155875.1). Lineage (NCBI taxonomy): Eukaryota > Metazoa > Mollusca > Gastropoda > Stylommatophora > Helicidae > Cepaea > Cepaea nemoralis. The sequence goes on from JACEFZ010001436.1 coordinate 49,953, forward strand.
AAGACTACCTTTATCTATATTGTTGAGTATGTTTTCTGTCTTTGACAAGACTACCTTTATCTATATTGTCGAGTATGTTTTCCATCTGTGTCAATACTTCCTTTATCTATATTGTTGAGTATATTTCCAATCTTTGGCAAGACTACCTTTGCCTATATTGTTGAGTATGTTTCCAATCTTTGACAAGACTACATTTATCAATATTGTTGAGTATGTTTTCCGTCTTTGACAAGACTACATTTATCTATATTGTTGAGTATGTTTTCCGTCTTTGACAAGACTACCTTTGTCTATATTGTTGAGTATGTTTTCCGTCTTTGACAAGATTACCTTTGCCATGGTCTTTCTTCTAATAAATGCTGCAGATCCCATTCAAAGCCTGCAATCAATAATGTGTCTTATCTCTAGAGTTTCTTACACCAGATTTTACGACTGCTTCAGAATATCTGTACACGTTTATTTGTTTCAGAATGTCCCCATTTACTTGGACTTCAGCATCATGTGCCATGCCGATAAGCTTGGGCGTTCATGTTTCGCCATCTCACACGATTACCAGAGTTGTGGTTCAGCTCAGTGTTCTTGTCTTGACCATGCCATATGGCCAAGCCATCCAGATATGTACTGCTCTACCTTCCCCTTCTTCTTTTCCTCTCAATCTTGCCAGTTGTCACCAAGCTATCTAGTTTATTTCTTCTCATAACATGTCCAAACAATTTTGATTGTCTATGTCTAATTTCTCTAATGAGTTTACGGCTTTCATATGATTCTTGTAGAACTTTATCATTGTTAATGCAACTTGGACGTTACATTCTTTCTTCTTGGAGACAACAATACTTTCTGTGTCGTTACAAGTCAATTGTAACCCAATGTGCCAACTATAGAACTACTAAATCCACTAAAGGCTGCATATTCTGTTCTGCAGATTCTGCTTATTGTCTGCAATCAATACAGTGTCATCTGCATATATTGTTAATGTTATGTTTTCCAATGGCTATGCCTCACATAATTTCTAAAATTCTCATAACATGTCAGTATAAAGATGGGGGAGGGGGGGGGGGGACTGAACACATTACACATCGCCTTCCCACACTAACTATCCATGGATAAAAACTGTCACATTTCTGATATTTATCATTGCATCAGTGGTTCCCAACCAGGGGGAATTCTTCACAAGGGGAGAATTTGAGGGTTTCCAGCCGAGGCGGGGAAGGGGATTGCCAGACACAAACTGGCTTCAGGACCACAGTGTGCATCGGTCCGCTCTACTTAGAGATCACGTTGGGCTTTCTCTTTGCTAGCTTATGTGTATTATTAGTATTTTGTTGGTTTCGCACTTACACTGTGTGGTGACGCAATGCAAAGTGCGCATGCGAGCGAATCTTTAGTTCGCATTAGTGCGTGCCTTTCCCCTTCCCTTGGCTCCTTTTCTACGAGCGCCATTCCTCCGCGCTCTGCAGCGATCGTTCCTCTTTCTTAAATTATGTGTAAGGGTTGCGTACAGTTTAAACTTTAAACATACAATAAAGAAGTCTTGTAGTGGAAGTTCACATGTTCTCTCTCTGAAGTCTTCCGCAAGTATCGGATGACCTTGGCTGCTGTGCTTTTCTAGTTTCTGTGGTGTTAACATGAACCATTATCTCCCATATTTGTGCATTTTAAAAAGTATTTCTTTGCGTCACCTGCAATATCTACTCCTGTCGATCGTGCCGTTTGGTGTTCCAAATTTATTTATGAAGAAGTAAAAACGAATAGCTTCCGAAATTAAGAAGAGCTGTACGTGTATTTCTACGTTTTCACGAGTATTGTTCACGTTAAGAAGTCAAAAATCAGGAAAGACAGCTTATCCCATTTGAGAACTTCCATTTTGACATCGTCAAAATCTCGAATGTCTCTGACGGAAAGCGCCCGGCACGTAGAGTAGATTTATTGAGCCCAAGTCCTTCAGTTATTTGTATGTGCACAACTGCATGGGTATTATAGCTTAACGAAATTTCGGGAATGATTAACAAAATCGTGTAGGTATCCCACGTTGCTCTTTCGCAATTCACGATAAGATCGCCAATCATCGCTTATGGTGTGCGTTTTCAGGTCGATACGGGCTTCGATGATGGGCAGCAAAGTACTCGTAATGAAACCGACAAAGTTGAAGCAACAATTGTTGAATGTTCACCCTCAACACAACGACGAGGACAAAACCTATTTTGAAAGTTTTGGGAATGCTGTCAAAAGAATGAGACTGGATTTAACAGGGGCATTCCAAGAAACAAACCAAAAGGTTACTGAAGCTTCCTATGTCGTAGCACTGGAGATAGCTAAGCAGAAAATCATTTTCGGATTTTCATCTCTGTTGGAAATTAAAATGAAACGACGCAATAGATTACATGTCGAAAACGATCTCCGATGTGCCCTTTCAAGCACTCCTCCACATGTTTCAGAATTGCTGAGGAAAAAACAATCACAGTGTTCTCATTGATTACAATCTTTATTTGAATGAAGCTAATTACAAATCTTTAATATGTGGCGAAGTGGTCAAGCCGTTTGACTCGTGCTCCGAAGGTTGTGGGTTCGATTCCGGACCGCGCCCTTCGGTTTACGAGTTAAATGTTTCGGAGACTCCTGTGGGTCATCGCTAAAAGCTACGGAGTTCGTGCTTTGTGCGACGCTTTCCGCGCTGCGGAAAGAGACCGAACCATATGGGATAAAACCCGGTGCGATGAAGTCGACCCTGTCGACTTTTAAGCGGCTTTTCTACTGAGGTATTTTTATTTTCTATAGTGCACAATGTTGTGGCATTCTGATGCCTTGTATTAAGTTACTATTCTTTGACGTTTTGACTGTTTGTTTATTGTAATATAATTAATTTGGTGTGTTAAAAATATTGTGAATATAAAAAATGTTTTTATTTAATTTTAATATCCATCAGCATATTCAGTTGCCATTGAGTGTATAAAACTACACTATACGATTAATCTATGCATGTAAAGGTTATGTACAAATATGGAAGAAACTTAAGATTGTAAGTATTATAGGCATGTTATTTTGAATGCACCTTTAGAGGCCATCTATGTTGGAAAGGCGGTAAAACAAACACATTCTGACATATGGGGAAAGGGTGTTTGGGCTAAAAAAAAAGGTTGAGAACCACTGCATTACATGTTCTCTATAAAATTTAAACCTATATGGAGAGATAATGCAATATATGTTGAACATATATGGGTAGATGATGCAGTAGAAGTTAAAACAGATATGAGGAGATGATGCAGTAAATTGTGAATCTGTACGGGGAAATGCTGCAGTAAATCGTGAGTCTGATTGGGGAGATGATGCAGTAAATTGTGAATCTGTATGGGGAGATAATACAGGACATTGTGAATCTATATGGGGAGATGATGCAGTAGAATTTAAAACAGATATAAGGAGATGCTGCAGTAAATTGTGATTATGTATGGGGAGATAATGCAGTAGAAGTTAAAACAGAAAAGGGGAGATGATGCAGTAGAGGTTAAACATATATGGTGGGGGGTTGGTACAATAGATGTTGAACATATATGTGGAGATAAAGTAATAGATGTTGTACAGATGTAGCGAGATAATACAGTAATTGTTGTACAGATATGGGGAGATAATGCAATAAATGCTTTACTGATATGGAGAGACAATACGATAGATGTACATATACGAAACTGCAAACAGCAACGAGAAAAAGAGTGTTGAGGTGATACATAGAATTTGTTATTTTACATGGATGTGAAGAGTGAGCAATGAGCAAGCTGTATAAAAAAAAAAAAAAACATCTGATGCCTGTGGAAATGTGGTTACAGTGGGAAAATGCAAAGAATAGTCAGAAAAACCAATGACCAAGTCCTACAAGAAACAAATGAAAATCGTAAACTGATTAGAGAAATTAGACGTAGACAGTCAAAATATTTTGGTCACGTTATGACAAGAAATAAATTGGAGAATTTGATGACAACTGGCAAGATTGAGGAGAAGAGAACAAGGGAAGGCAGAGAAGTAAATATCTGGATGGCTTGGCCACGTGGCATGGTTGAGACAAGAACACTGAGCTGATCAATGACTCTGGTAATAGAGTGAGATGGCGAATCCTAACAGCCCACGCTTATCCGCATGGCACATGATGAATGAATTGTCGCTAATAAAATTAACAACCCTATATACACACTCGTCACAGATGGAATTTTTTGTTTCGTTTCTCAGTTGCATTTTGACATTTTAACATTTCCAGCTCCTCAGCTGCAGTTTTTAAGTACGAGCCACTGATGTCTCTCGGATACAGCCGATATAGAGAGTCCTTCAATCCTTTGTTGTAGTAGACGAAATGTCGACTATCCACGAACTTGTAGGCTTCTTCGAACGACAGGTTGGGGTTCATGGCGAAGATGAAGCTGATCAAAATGGAGCCAGCGCGACCTCGGCCATTCCGACTGGCTACCATAATTTTCTTGCATCGGTTGCTCATGGCTCGCAGCCATTCCACGCAGATCTGTACGAGTTCGTCGCTGTGGAGTCAGTAAGTTAAAGTTAGTTGCATAGCCTTTACAGGAAGTTGCAGTCAACCTCAGCATTTCCTGGCTGTTTGTGATTCCTGAGAATCTCTACGTTCATTAGTTTGCCATTGCTTTCTTAACGACCGGCACTCATACCAATTTATGGAATCCAACGCAAAGCAGTCTACTTGCAAATCGCCAGCAGCTGTGTTTCGAACGCAGTGTGCCTTCACCACAGAGCCGGTGTGGAGTCAGTAAGGTACGATAAATATTACACGTCCAAATCATTTATAAAACAATATACTCTTCTACTGCACATGTATAGGATGTAGTTTTAATAACTGTGCAGTGTTTGAAAATATTGACGGCCAAGTTTTGTATTCACCTTCTGTAAAGTTCATGCAAAATAATAGGTAAATACAAAACTTGGACTGGCAATATTTACAAACACTGCATAGTCATTAAAAATACACCCTGTATGTAAGGGATGTGCGGTAGTGTAGAGGCTTGACCCTTGCAATCTGTACGATGTTCGATCCAATTCTGGGCAGTTTTGTAATTTGTGTTTAAATCTGAGCTCCGCTCAGTGTCAACCCAACTTCAACCTGATACCAGGAAATAACTCTGGAAGTAAAGGCGGCGGAGTAATACCGACCACATCGCCCATTTAATGCCGTCTGATTTATAACAATATCGGCCTACATCGCGTATGCCCACAGCGCATAAAGCTTGTCAAAGATACCTTTACGGTTTACGTTTTTATGCAGTGTACCTGTGTGGGCTGTTGGTTTGTCGAGACTCCTGTCTGTTCCACTTTTCACACGGAGCAGTGACGAGTATTTTGTGTGATATTAACAGACACATGAACGGAGCATTATGGAGCGACGCTTTGCCGTGAAGTTGGAACCGCGACTAACGAACGACTAGCTAACCTTTACGTTTGATTGTTTTGTGTACACACCTATAAGATGATTTGGCTTCCTATTATAAGGGATCACTGTAAGTGAACGAACTCCGTAGCACCGGTGTTATTCCAGAATAACATATTCTGTAAATATGTATTTGTGGGTCATTATTATGAAATTTTTCATGAGCACCGGCCCACTCAGCCGACTCTTATTTTTTTAAATGTCTAACTGGCGAAGGATTTTGGTTGCGCAATAGGTGCTGCGGGTGTGTTGCCCTTGTCTGAGACGGATAGACTGCCAATCCACTACCCCAGAATCCTGGCGGGGAAGTATACTTTGTTTTATTGGTTTCTTATATTCTTACGCGAGGACCGTAGGAGCGGAGATATAGCAGTGGCATGCAGACTTGTTAGCCGGTAAGTAGTCATGTACTCCAGTCTCATGCAGACTTGTTAGCCGGTAAGTAGTCATGTACTCCAGTCTCATGCAGACTTGTGAGCCGGCAAGCAGTTATGTACTCCAGTCTCATGCAGACTTGTTAGCCGGTAAGTAGTCATGTACTCCAGTCTCATGCAGACTTGTTAGCCGGTAAGTAGTCATGTACTCCAGTCTCATGCAGACTTGTTAGCCGGTAAGTAGTCATGTACTCCAGTCTCATGCAGACTTGTTAGCCGGTAAGTAGTCATGTACTCCAGTCTCATGCAGACTTGTTAGCCGGCAAGTAGTCATGTACTCCAGTCTCATGCAGACTTGTTAGCCGGCAAGTAGTCATGTACTCCAGTCTCATGTAGACTTGTTAGCCGGTAAGTAATCATGTACTCCAGTGTCATGTAGACTTGTTAGCCGGCAAGTAGTCATGTACTCCAGTCTCATGTAGACTTGTTAGCCGGCAAGTAGTCATGTACTCCAGTCTCATGTAGACTTGTTAGCCGGCAAGTAGTTATGTACTCCAGTCTCATGTAGACTTGTTAGCCGGCAAGTAGTCATGTACTCCAGTCTCATGTAGACTTGTTAGCCGGCAAGCAGTTATGTACTCCAGTCTCATGTAGACTTGTTAGCCGGCAAGCAGTTATGTACTCCAGTCTCATGTAGACTTGTTAGCCGGTAAGTAGTCATGTACTCCAGTCTCATGTAGACTTGTTAGCCGGCAAGCAGTTATGTACTCGAGTCTCCAACGAAGCTGATTTTAACTGATTCAATGCCGAAGGATAATATATCGTCACACGTGGCCTCCCATTTGGACAAAAGGACGATATATCGCTACACAAGTTTCGACGTGATTATCGTGTGTGTGTGTGCGTGCGTGTGTGTGTGTGTGTGTGTGTGCGTGTGTGTGTGTGTGTGTGTGTGTGTGTGTGTGTGTGTGTGTGTGTGTGTGTGTGTTTCGCGGTATCTTCAGCAATTTCAATGCTCAGTAAACGGAAATTTTAATTATAATGCTTGTTCAATTGATGGTGCACCATGTTTGGTACAAACCTAATTTTTGCTTGGCACTGTATCAGTTAACATTCCCCTTGGACTCCCAGGTCACGCCAGATTAAACTTGGAACCAGGAAATCTCTTGCCACGTAAGGGCTACAGGCATTATGCAAACGGCACTCCCCGTCCAGTGCTGATTGGTCATAGAGATATAGGGCCAGCACCATATTCCCTATACCCATCAAGAAGTGGAGAAGAATTCATTATTTGCTCTATTTAACATATACTCAGTTGAGCTGAGTTGAGCTGATTTGAGTTGAGTTGAACGAACGAACGAACGAACCAACCAAAATCTTTATTTTCAAAGGGTTAAGAATTGGGCACGCAGGCCCGTCTGACATTCTGCCCTTCTTCTCTATTTGCTCTCATACATTCTTTCATTCATCATCTCTTATAAAGCAATTCTTTGACAACAAAAGAACAATAAGCATTAAAACGCATGAAAAATAATCAATAATACATGACTCGTCGAGGCAATGTTTAACATAGGCATCATAAATACCCAAGGTGGGTGTAACGTGCCACACATATGGGAATGTTTTTTGTTATTTTCCCCTGGTTAGTTGTCGTTCGAGATAATCTACCATTATTATTGTCTTTGTTTCTGTTTTTTTTTTTTAAGGGGGCAAGTAGTCTGTCCTGAGGTAGTGTTCAAACAGGTTGCGACTATATGTATAATGATTGGTGGGGTCTTTGATTTCTTGAGGAAGATTATTCTACAAACTGAGTGGCAGAGTATGCTAAGCTTGTTTTATATAAGTCTATCCTAGGTTTAGGGACATGAAGTATATTTAGTCGTTCGCTATGTCTTGCGTTATATTTAAACAATGACCAAAGGTAGCTTGGGGCATTTAGAAATAGGATTTTGTGAGTTAGTTTAGCCTTATTAAAAAGTAGGCGTTTGTGGAGAGGCAGTAACCGAAGACGTTTATGTAGGTTAGAATTGTCTGTAAACTTATCAGCATTGATTAGACGCACTGCTCTTTTCTGGAGTGAATAAAGGCTTTTTGCTATTGATTTGGAGCATCCATCCCAGATTGTGGAGCAATAATCAATATGTGTTTGTATGTGGGAAGTATAGAATATCTTTCTTGCGTTTTCGTCGAGGAAGTTTTTAATTTTGACAAGTTGGTATACTTTTTTTTGGCTATTTGTTTAACTAGAGCATGAACATGGGATTTTGATTTTGATCTATGATAAGACCCAGTGCCTTGTGATCGGTTACACTTTATATAGGCGTACTACCAATGTGCAGTTGAAGAGTTCTCTGAGAGTTTAGAGTGTGAAGTCTTTGCCTGGTTCCTATTAACATAGATTTTGTGTTAGAAATGTTAATTTGCATGCGGTTTGCATGACTCCAGTTAACTACACTATTTATTTCCTGTTGCAAGGATAATTCTAGTACATTACGATCAATAGCGTTTGTATGTACTGTGCAGTCGTCTGCAAATAGATCGCAGGACGATGACAGATATAAGGGAAGATCATTGAGTTGAGTTGAGTTGAGCTCAGAACCGACATCACTGCACTCAGGACATTCCCATACGCGCTCGCTCCCCTCATTCAACAGCCAGGGAAGAGTCATACTACTAATCGTTCCCACCGCTATCTGATTGAAAGTTATCCTGGTCTTCCCTCTCCGTTTTGAGATTCTTCCAAAACTTCTGCCGATCCCCCGCAATATCATCCTTTCCACATATGGGTTTTCAGTCTGTTCCCCCGCCTTCTCACTCTGGTCCAGCAGGCGCTCGACCAATTCTCCATTGTCCAATCTACCACCGAAAGGTGCATTCCCGGCCATAATCCTCATAGAGAGAAACAAGATGCTTTACTTACTAAGTGTACTTATATTACAGTGAAGTTATATTACAGTGAGCTACACTAAAAACACTGTGGCCAGGAGGTTTCAAACGCGATTCTTAAGCCCGCTTACCGCGTTCTAAACACAGCTACAGGCCATTTTGAAGCAGACTGCCTTGGGCTGCTTTTCATACAACGGTATAAGTGAATGTCGTTTAGAAAGCAATGGCACAATGCTTAACGTAAACTTGCCTATAAATCACAAACAGCCATAACATTGAAGTAAACTATATCCCATAATATTACATTGCAATACATTAAATTAGAGTGGGTAATATTATACTGAGTTACTTGACAGTATGTTAGATTATTGTTTAGTTTAGTTTAGTTTAGTCGATGGATCAACATCACGGCACACGGGTGCAATCCATAAGTGCTCCGTTCTCCTCCTAACTCAAACCTGAGTCTAGAGAAACTCAGCTCAGTGCACGAACTCCGTAGCACCGGCGAGGATTCTGAAATACTTTGGGTAGATTTTTAACTCGAAATTTTGCCTCGGGCAGCGCCGTTAGGCTACTCTTTGTCGATTTCCAACTGCCAGGGGAGTTTTTACGTCCGCAACAATATACACGGGCGTCCGATCTCACTACCCAGAGACCAGGGGACATTTTATTACTAGAAGTCCACGAGAAAAAATCCAGGTCATCACCGGGGCTTCAACCCGGGACCTCCAGCACTCGAGGCGGACACCATACCTCGAGACCACGCAGCCCCCGAAATTATTGTGAATTAGATTACAGCAACTTTCTCTCTCTCTCTCTCTCTCTCTCTCTCTCTCTCTCTCTCTCTCTCTCTCTCTCTCTCTCTCTCTCTCTCTTTCTCTCTTCTTTCTCTCACTACTCTCTTTTTCTCTCACTACTCTCTTTTTCTCTCACTTCTCTCTAGTCTCGTCTCGTCTCTCTCTCTCTCTCTCTCTCTCTCTCTCTCTCTCTCTCTCTCTCTCTCTCTCGCGCGCACTCTCTCTCTTTCTCCGTCTAATACCTTGTCTCTCTCATCCTCTGTCTTTCAATCCTCTCTCACTCAACATTCCCATCTACTCTTTTACCCTCTTTTTCTCACATTATTCTATCTTATAACATCTCATGCTCTCTCTATTACATCCTCTTTTAGCCTGGATCTCTCTCTCTTTCTCTCTCTCTCTCCGCCACTCACTACTTCATTCTCACACTCCCATCATCTCTCTAAGCCTCTTTCTCTAACATTTCTCTCAGTTTCTCTAGCATTGTGTCACATGTCTACCTCTCTGTCACCATATCTCTCTTACATCCCTCTCTCTCTCTCTCTCTCTCTCTGCCTCTCCTCTCTCTCTCTAATCCTTTATCTCGCACACACTCTCATCCCCCATCTCTCACACAACATCTCTCTCTCTCTTTCTCTCCCCCCCCCCCCTCTCTATCTCTATCTCTAGCTCGTCTTATCTCTGTCCTCACAAAACAAACATTTTTTGGCTATTATGTTTCTCTTCCTCATTATAACTTTCTTCCCCATGTGATTCCACCATCATACATCATCACCCGTCCATCTTTCTTTGGCACAAACGAAACCTAAACAGACAAACAAACACACAACTTGGCTTATAACACAAGCCAACTTCTCACAGCTCGCACCTGATGACATAGTTACTGCCGGCAGGTATGGGATGTTTCTTGAAGATGATGTAATTGGACAACTGTAGCGGGTATACTGGGGCGTTGTCGGACATATTCAGCAGGCAGTCGAACCCATACTCCGGAGCTTGCAGGGCGGCGGTGTAGTTCCCGATATAGATGTTGTGTGTGATCTGGAAACAGAACTCCAATTGTGATTTTCTGATCTTTGGTGTTATTGTAGTGTGGTGCTGTTTGCTTTTGACGTATCGTGTTGTTGTTTGGTTTGTTGTATTTTTCTGCTGTTTTTTATTCTCCCTTGCCTACCTCTTTCATACGCATATTTCCAATACGTTTCTCTTTACACGCAACCATTTTCTCGTCATTAAAATATGTTTCATAGTATCATATACATAAACATTATATATATACAATAAACGATTGGCTGAATTTTAACAGTAATCACGCCAAATGACTGTGGGTTTTGTTCTTTGACGCGTCATGTCTATACATAATATACATAGTTATGAGGACGGTTTTGTTACCGATCCTGTCATAGTAACTTCCGTAATTTGGTGTGCTGACCTAAATTACCCTCAAGGAAATAATCTAATAAGTAATTTCATTTAAGTGAATTGGGTTAATTACCTTAAAGTGTTGTTTGTGAAAAAGATAATATTACTTTCTAAATGGTTGTATTAGTTGGAAATTATATTTTAGATAAATATGTATAAATGATTATGATTACATGGTAATAAACTAATAATATAGAAGTGGGTTGTGCTCATATTTAAACTAATATAAGATCTAACAATTGTATTTCTATAATTGGTGTTTGTAAGAAATGGGTTATTTTTTACTTAAATGATGTGATTTCTGACTAACAAATAAGAAATAAAGTTATATATGCATTTACACAATGTGCAATTGAATAATTAACAGAAAAATGAAGTTATAGGTACTGTTAATAAAATAATAATATACATATATCACAGTTACATTTCTATATCTAATTACACTAAATCGACGTTCTCCTCTGCGTTGTGAAGATGGAGCAATCCTCTTTGTAGACTATTCTAACATAGTTCATTTCGGCAAAGTCTCTTATGCTCTCCTTCAAGGATAGTGTATAAAAATAGTTCCCTACTACATTATGTAGGTTCATAGCTAACACTTGAATGTTCCTCTATCTTATGTGTGTGTCAGCGCATGCTAATTTTGCGTCTGTTTATTACACTTCTTATAGCACTGTTATATTCACACAGGTTATATATTTGGCGATGATAACGCACTTACGATGTGTCTTAATCACCACATACGGCACTGAGTTATCTAACATTACAGTGTCACTGTTTCTGATGATGTATGGTCGATCCCTCCCTGCAAATCAGGTATTGAATGGATGATGGACGACTCAAAATGTCTGCAACCGTATTTAATCTCCCTTTTAAGTGCTGGATGGTAAACGTGTAATTTTTGAGAATCAAAGCCCACCTGTAAATTCTATTGTTGGTAGGATGTCCAGACTGCATCACAGACAACGGAGAGTTATCGGATTGGATTACAAACTGTGCTCCTGCCAAAAATCTATGAAACTTTCTCACGCAATAGATCAAACTGAGGCCCTCAATTCTGATGCTGAGTATTTTGATTCAGCAGGAGTAATCTTGCGACTTACGTACATTACGAGGTGGGAACGTCCCGTCGTAGAACTGTCCTAGTATCCCAGATATGGATATGGCACTCGCATCTGTGCGTAAGAAATAAGTGAGTTTTGATTAGGCATACGAAGGATAGGTGGAACGCTGAAAAGATGTTTCAATTTTGATAACGCACTAATTAATCTTGCATCTTTTACAGATAACTTAGCCGAAGCTTTTAAGATGTTAGAAAAACCACTGGTGATTTCCGCCAGATTTGGAATGAATTTACTGTAGTAGTTTACCAGACCCAGTAAACTTCGGACTTGTTTCTTGGTCGTTGGCATTGTCAAATTCAGAATCTTAGTGACGATTCTGTCATCAGTTTTCAATTGGCCCCTGCAGATGGTATGACCCAGGAAGTCAATTTGTTCCATGCCCAACTCTACTTTGGTCGGCTTCGCTGTGAGCCCAAACAATCGCAACCTGTCGAAGACTTGTCGACGTTTCAGTAGGTGTTTTGTCCCGTCTTCCGTAGACTGACTGCATATGTTATCTATATAAGTGGAAATACTGGTCGCAGTCGCGTTTACCGTAGGAACTGGTAGTTCCATCTCGTCCAATACTGTTGTGCTGCTAGCTGTGTGTGCTGTTACCTGGCTAAGTGTGCTTGCGTTGTCGCTGTAGTGTGTCGCCCTATCTAGTGAAGTTGTGTTGTGTATGTCTGTCGTCTCATTGCTTGGTGTTGGTGCAATTTGTTCGTCTGTCTGTTGTTCTTGTCGTAAAAAATATGGTTTCAGTATGTTGATATGAAATATCTCTAAGTGTCCTTTTATCGATATTTCATGATCCCCATCTGATCTTTTACGTTCAACGTTGAGAGGCCCTTGGCAAGGTGTTAGTACCATATTATGTTTATCAGGTAGTCGAACTACAACCTTCTGGTTTGGTTTAAGGTGAATCGTTTTAGTACCCTTGTTTGGATAGTTGTGGTTTCCATTACCTCGACACCTGCATTAGGGGTCCAGCAATATCGACCGCTATACTCTCAAGTGGTCTAGATGCTATTACTGACCGTTGCAATTCGGCCTTTACATGCTTTTTCTTTCGTACACGATGTTGACAAACGTACAAGAGCGACAGAAAGATTTTATGTCTGAACAGAATTTCGGCCAGTAAAATTGTGATAGAATTCTGGCTCGCGTTTTATGGTAGGCCAAATGACCAGCAAACGGTAATTCGTGTGCGCTTTTTAGCACTTTTGTCGGTATGTTACCGGTAACACCGTCTGCTGAATTTCATGGTTATTATATGTATAATAACGCATGAGAATTCCGTTAACCTTTTTAAAGTACCAGGAAGAATTTTAGACACTTTCTTTCGCTCACACAACAAGTTAAAATATGGTGCGATTGTTTGGTAGGTGCTGTGTGCCTCGATCAACTTTTGTCGAGTAGTGTTGGATATCTGCACCATTTGGTGTTAATAGCTGTAGCATTTCATTTTGTAAGTCAGTATAGTTTGTTTCTGTATCTGACTTAGTTACAGCGTTGGCCATGTGTGTCTCTTTCCAGGCTTTTATGTTGTCGTCTGTACATTCTTTCAATGCATGTAGGCATCCCAAAATAAGATCCGTACATGGATCTTGGAGTATAGGCGCACGTAAATGTGCCGGTAAGGAACGGGGTATTGATATGCGATTTTGCCAGTGATATTTCTCGATGGTTCCAGAGAAAAGTACGGCATTTGACAAATTCACCCGTATAATCTTCTGGTCTAGCAAGTTCTCTCCTTAAACCCAGTAGAGTGCTCCGCTATCACTAAAACATTGGCATGGTTTCCCATTGACCAGTGCATCGTAGAACTTAAGTTTACCTCTGGAGGCACATGCAGCGTTAGCTTCTTCATTTGAACATGATATTACGTGTCCACATTTCAATCTCCCCTCCGCATGAAACTGCTGGCATACTTTACATGTCTTAAAGTCTAAAATATCGGTTACTGATGCTACATTCTGACATTTCACTCGTTGGCAACACATTCACAGTTCCGGATCTATGTCACTCTCATCGTCTGATGATGTATCGATGAGTGCTGCATTGTTTGCCTTCATTCTCTGTCTCCCAAGACACTTATTGCTATAAGTGGCCATAACTTGAACAAAAATAACATTTTACAGCACGTTTAAAGGATGATCTTCTGCTTTCTTGCTTCTTTAACACTGCTTCTAGGTGTGACGGATATGTGGGGTTCTTATCACACATCGAGTAAGTCGGATGAAAAAGATTGCAATAATTACATCGAGGTGGTTTCTGATATGGTTTGTCCTTTTTACGGTAATCTTTCTGGTTGTAGGATCTATCAGGGAACTCTATTTTCAAAGCTGTAATTTCTGTGTCATGTGATGTAGTTTTAATATGTCCCGATTAGATGAAAAAATAAGCTGACCCCCGTTTCTCTAATTGTTGAATGGAATCAATATCTGACTGTTGTAAGAACTTTGCAAAAGGGGTAGGAACGGTAGAAATTACTTTGTCCATTACCATTAGCTCTTCTAGTTTTTCATAGATGTTACCTACTTTAGCAGCTTAAGTCCACTTTTTAAATGTGCTCTGCACGTTGGAGATGTAGTCTAAGAAAGTTTCAGTTGCTTTTGGCTTAATCTGTGAGAATTGAATTTGGTACCTAGTAGCGTCCAAAAGAAAATGTTGCATTATCCTATCGTGTATGTACTGATAATTGTTTCTAAGATCTGTGGGTATGGATTCTATTACTTTTAAAGGCTCCCCACTCAGGTTCCTCATGTAAATCATTGCCCAATCCTCTAAAGGTATTTTCTGTGTTTTTTAGTTGGAACTCTATGTTTTCAGTCCATGCGCTGATTGAATCACCTACACTGTATGGTTTGATAAGGCCCTTGTACTTACTAAATTTGTTCTGTTCTTCTTGGCTCTTTTGTTTGCTAGAGGCTATTTGTATGTTAGAATCTACCTCCATTTCTTTCATCTTTAGTCTAGTTCTGAATCTACTTGTATCTGCTTTTGTTTGGTGGCTTCCTCCTGCTTGTTTGTTAGCATGTTCTAAGTCTAACTGTTTCTGTTTGATAGCTTGATCCGACTCTAATTGTTCTGTTTGATAGCTTGATCCGACTCAAATTTTTTCTGATCTAACTCTAATTGTTTTTGTTTGGTAACTTGTTCTGCTTGTTTGTTGGCATAATCTAGGTCTAATTGTTTCTGTTTGGTAACTTCCTCGACACTTTCATTTCTTTTGATGTTGCCTTTCTAATGCTCTTTCATCTCTGTCAAGAGCAGTTTTTCTTTCTGTTTCTTCTCTCTGTAGAGCAATTTTCCTTTCTGTTTCTTCTCTCTGTCGAGCTATTTCTTCTTTATATTTTTGATCCGCCCATTTTTCTAGCTTATCTCCAGTGTGGCCCATTGCGATGCCCGCCTGGATACATTCATTTAGTGACGCCATTTTGTGGCGTAATGTTAGTTCAAAATGATAATACAATAATATTCACACAATAGTTTATAATAATGTGTTAGTAAGTGTACATCTTTTACTGAAAAAAGAAGATGCATGATTAAGTTAGAGCATACCAAAATATTCGGAAAATATACTCATCTAATTCTTTGGAAAGTACGGTACTTGGGGTGTTCCACCGCTGTCTTTCACACTTACACAATGGTTTGACTTGGTAACACAAGGGCTGCTTCTGGTTAGTAGAGCAGCAAAAAATAGATACACGCTTAAGTTGTCAATACAAGCTCATATTTCATCATATTTCATCAAATATTTCATATTTCATTAAGTTATCAATACAAGCTCATATTTCATGCGAATGATGAACGAAAATGTGATAGATAGTGATAAATGGTATTAATGGATGAATGATATGATCGTCTGAATGATTGTTAGATGATAAGTGAGATGATTAGTCGTATGGCCGTCGATGTCGTTGTCTTCGCTTTCTGACTCTGGCGTACCTTTGTTCTAGGCTGTAGTTCGTCGCTAATCTATTTATTGACTTCGTAGAATGGTGACATTGATGGCTGTATCACATGCAATGAAATGTACACGGTGGTTACGATGGTAATGTTCACTGATGATTCTATACATTTCAATTGCTTTTAGTATAATAACACACTTTCTAATTAATATTGGTCGAATTTCACACTTTACCGATTTAATTTGGCTCAATTGTGGTTCACACTCCACAAATGGTGATCGTATAATTTACCAAAGAAAATTATTTATGGCATGTATAGAAACAAATTTGCATTACTTTGAAATATATCACACAGCAATGATGTTGAATCGTGCAATGAACTGATGTTGGTTCAGAATTGTGTAATATCAATCGATAGCTAGCGTTCGTTCAGTGGTTCATAATACCACTTGCCTGCTGGCGTTAACTGTTCGTTGAATATTACAACAAATGCCGGCTATGACTGCTCAGAAGCGTTTGCTTCACTGTAATCTGACAGCAATTGTGTTGCTGGCGTTGGTTCACTGTGTTCTGACACCAATCGGGGTCTTGGCGTTGGTTCACTATATTCTGACACCAATCGGGGTCTTGCCTGTCAGCGACTTGTGCGCTGCAGATTCTCAGGACTCCCCTACTTTCGCACTGCACGAAATAACAACTCGTGACATTTGCGAAAGGAATGCAATTTATTCAGAGCCGACATTTGAATGGCTCTACGAGCGTTATAATTCATCATCATTATACAACATGAATGCATTGACGTGATGATAGATGATGCTAGTATTTCACAATCTAAATGAACAGCCCTATGTTTGCCTATTGCCTAGAAACTATAGCATTAGTCAAGGATACGTCTGCTCTCTCTACCGTCTCCAGTCAGTCTGTCCTCACGCTACACATTGCGTGGACAAGCACGGACATTCTTCTCCGTGCAGTAGCTATTATTGCGTGCATGGTCTCGCCAGCACGCTGGCTTGTGAGTTAGAGTAACCTAGCACTTCACGGTTACTCGCAAGGACAAGCTTCCCAATTGCTTGGGGAAAGCCCTCGCTCAGCTGTACTCCTCGACCTCCGGTCTGACACAATTGTGTCTCCTTGTGAGGCTATTAATAGCGCTCGGTGTCTCTCCTGTCTGGTGTCTCCCTACTAGCCTAGTATTAACTCCTATTGCCTTTGTAAGGCCTTATTGGGGATCTTGACACTGAAGAGTCTCATTCTCTTCCTATTCTTAAATTGAAGCTATCCAGCCCGAAGTTCCCTGACGACTAGTATTGTGAACTTGCGTTTCACAAATGCGCCCTTCTCAAGCATCCAAAAATGATGCCATGGACAATGGCCTCTTATCACAGAGACTCATCAAGGCAAATTGCCTTGGCCTCTTTAAAAATATCCGCAAGCTCTTGCTCCCTAATGTGTACTTGTATACATTGTTTTCCTTCCGTATGTTGATCGTGTATAAGATACACATACTTTGTTTTCATCCACTAATTGCTTCTGTCCTTGTTATCTTGTTAGTGTCTACTAATCTGCCTTTTGGTGTTCTATAAAAGTGTATGTGCGATAACTGTTTTTGTTGAGTGTTGAAAATGTGTATTGGACTTGATGTGTTTAGTGTATGAGATATTGGTGTGTTGTTGATGTTTGTAGTGTTAATCTTGCTCTAAGTGTCACGAGCTAGAACTTCCACTGTCCTGATTTACCTCTTATGTGTAATTCATGACTTGGATTTTCGAGCAGTGAATTTAGATTGCTTCTATTACTTCCCTTGTACTATGTTTAAACACGTATAAAATTTTTGTGACAAGTGTTACATTTACATCGGACACGGACACATTATAATTTACAAGTGGCGCCTATGATTTGCACGCAATGTACATCATACCTTCATTTATTACTTTCACGCTCTCATTTATCCGTCTCTCATTCACAATTTTATATGTTTAAAAATTAGAAGTAAAGTTAAGGTAATGTTTATCGCCCTTAGAAAAATTTGGCGAAAAGAAAGAAGTTTTAATATGAATGTTTGGTACTACTGTACCGATCACAAAAAGATGGTTTACAATTTAAATTGAACTGATTGAAAAATTAACCGTTTGAAAACAAAATTTGACTTGTTAATACAAGTTACATTGAGTATCTTTTCAACGTGTCTTATCAAATATAATTGTGAAAAAATTTACAGAGAAAAAGACATTAATTTTTTGTAAACATAGAAAACAAATATTTTAAAACATTTAACTAATTAACTAACTAATCGATGATCCTCGCGATGTCGTTCCTTGATGAAGAGTGTAGATAGTCTCGTCGATGTTAGTGTGATGGTTTCCCCTAATGTTCTATTCATGATGACCTATCAACTTGAATTATAGATTGCCAAATGTCCAATGTTTTGTTTCCACAGATCTGAATGATATAATGTGGTCGTCGATGATTTAATTTCTTCGTCATTAATGGTAGACTATGTAGGTTGTAGGTTATAACCGACTGGTGGTTATCTTGTACTGAATGATCATTGTTTGGAAGTCGTTTATTTATATTAGAAATACTGTAATATTCTAATATATGCTGTCAGTGACTGGTTAAAGTCTGAATATGGAAGTTTGCTGTTAAGTAGGCGCCCTTATAAAATGTTATCACAGTTTTTATGGCGTACTGGTAGCTGTGTTACTCAGCTGGTGTATTTGGTATTCTCGTTAAAAGATCAGGAATCCAATTGTTGGAGCCTTTAATGTGTTGGATCTCAAAGCTAAGTATTGGAGAATCAGCGACCAGCGTGCGATTCTGTTATTCTTTGGCTTACCGTCTTTTATCACCAGCAGTGGTGAGTTATCTGTCTGGATTATGAAGTGGATGCCTAGAAGGTATTTCTGCAATTTCAGTACAAATAGATCAGACTCAATCCCTCAAGTTCTGCTGTAGAATATCTTCTTTCAGCTGGGTTCAGCTTGCGACTTACATAAACGATAGGATGATCTACTCCTTCATGATTCTGCATGAGACATCCGTTTATGGCGATGGTACTGGCATCTGTTTTCAAAATAAACTGAGAATGTATATCTGGAAGTCGGAGTATAGGTGGATTTGAAAAAATGGTTTTTAATTTATAAATTGCATCTTCTAAACTGATACTCTTGCAGATTTTGTTGGGTTGACCTTTCGTCAACGGACGAGCCCCCAAGTATATTCCTGTCAGCGTCTTACAAATAGGGATAGAAAGACTCGGGTTCAGACAGGCAGATTACTGCGAGTACAGATACGACAGAACTCAAAGTTCAATCATTGTCGTCATAGTTTATTACAATATCTGTCATTAGGCGAATAAACGTCTCGCACAATATCATATTACATATACATCATATAAAGCATTCAAAGTATCTCTACACACAAAATCATCTATTCATCGCTAAACTAATACACAGCTTAAAGCTTCTAAGTCTATGTCTATGTGTCTCCCTCTCAGAGCTACACCCGCTCCAGTCCAGTCAGTGTCCAGTGGCCGTCTGTCCTCTCGACTCTCGTCGGGTGGACACGGAGTGCTTGCCCCTGCATGTATCTCGCGGATTTCCCTTTCCACGCTTCCTGCGGGTTGTACCTGGATGTTGGTCGTCTGACTCATCGATCTCGAATGTTCGAGTGTTTGCTATTACCTCCCCTGTTTCTGTATCTCTTATTACGTACCTTCTTTATTATAAGTGGGACCTTGACAGTATGCACGTACATGCATGCGCAGACATGTGAGTGCGTTCCTACACACCTAAACTCGAGTAAGATCACAGTCTGCTCTAGCAAAGGAAAGGTGCTGAATACGGAGGCAACCAGCCAGGAGGCATCCCACAGAAATCAGGATGCCACGCAATCACGCGTAATGAAATATGTCGACTACTGCTAAATGTTATGGTGCTCGCCCTGCTTTCTACCCCCAGGCAGAGCCGGGCCCTATGCTTCCAAAGGGTCCAACTACAGCTACTGGAGGTCCTTCTCAGATGTCCTGTGGAGCCAGGGGACCTGAGAATAGAGCATCTGGCCATTCCAAACAAAGACTAAAATTAATGCACTGGAATGCGGAGAGAGTCAGCAACAACAAACAATAGAATTAGAAAACATCTTGGACCAAGAAAAGGTAAGCGTATGTTGCTTGCAAGAAATTCCCCTCAACGAAAACGAAATGTCTGGGAAATTGCCAGTACTAAGGACGCTACTTTCTGAACTTAGCAGTCAACATAAGGTCACCATACAGTGGATACCATCCCAGTGTGGTGTACCTGGAAACGACAGCACTGATTGACTGGCTAAGGAAGGAGCAAAAGAAGAACAGCCTGATGTGCCAGTTACACACCACCCAAAGAAAAGAATGGTCAAATCAGTCTGAAGGCCAGCAAACCCTGATCAAGACGACTACGACGTTATGGACAGACCAAAACATGTCATTATTCTGCGGCTCAGAACAGGACACAATAGATTACCACATGTATACAAGATTCAAGATTGTGAATCAGCCATGTGCACATGTGGAAAGGCGTCGCAGACAGCTGAGCACATACTCAAAGACTGCCCAAATTACAACATGTCTAGGCAAACCTTCTTCCCTAGAGAGACGACAGTGGAAGATAAACTCTATGGACTGCTGAGTGAACTAAAAAGGGCAGTTAAATTCATACAAGCGGCAACATTGCAGTTATAGACATATGTAAGGCGAACGAAAGAAGAAGAAGCATTACATTACGAAGGTCAAGGACTGTTTACAAAAATAGATAATAAGAAAATTTTATCAAAAATGTTAAAACAATCATAACGGTACATGAAATTCTGTAAAATTTAACAACATAACTTAAAAACGAAGCAAAATTCTTTTTCCTAAATGTCCTCACGGGCCGCATAAAATCAGTTGCAGGACCGCAGGCGGCGGCGGGCCGTAGTTTGCCCACCACTGCCTTAAAGCATTTATGTATGTAATGTAACATATAGTATGCAGTAATTACACAAACAATTAGAGAATCTTGCTGCATTTGACGTCTGGGTGTCTTGTATTTTGTAAATGTAAAAGAAAACACGCAATGCACCTTGTAAACGCATCGTGTTGTGCGAAATAAAACACCATATTAAAAAGAAAAACATGTAATAAAATAGTATCAAGGGACATAACTACATACGTTATTTCAAGGGATAATATTAACTAAAGAATGACTTTGTTAGGTAATTTAAATAATTGTATTAATTATCTTGACCGTTTATACATCTTTTTTAAATAAAATTTACATGGAGTTATAAGCACAATAAATAATCGATAATAATATTAAGCTATCTCAGAATTTGAGTAAAAATATGGCTGTTTTTCAGACGTGTGAAAATGTTCTAACCCACGTTTTATATTCATCTTTGAAATAACAATCAATGTTTCATCCCTCTTGTCGTAGTTGTGGGAAGCCTGTTTACTCTTTATAAGTGAAGAAATTTTTTTCAGGTCTGTTTTACAGGCCAAATAAAATTTAAAAAGCATATACTATACAGGTCCCCCGATGGTGTTACCACGTTGACGTGGTGGGGGAACTTGAATTTCTCCATGACTCTGAGAGCTATGCCGGCGGTAGCGTAGCTACCAGCAGGGTCTCCCATGCTGGACAGGTCAAAGGGTAGAGAACAGACAAAGAGAAACACCCTAGTCCCTCATGTTGGGGGGGGGGGGGGTGTTGAAGCGTGGGGTTAACATCCCCACCATTGTAAAAACTATTTTGTTACGAAGCAGATAAATAAACCTCGAATTCGAAGAACTAACCCGAGAGCTGGTTGAATATGAAATGGATATAATGGCAATTCAAGAAATAAGGTGGCCAGGAGAGGGTACTTTCGAGGAAACTGGAATGATTGTAATATATGGAGGGAAACATCCAAAATAAACATGAATTAGGAACAGGATTTGTCATTAAAAAAAAGAGTTATGGGGGAATAGAAGAAACCCCCAAACAGGACATCCTGATTGTGCTGGGAGACTTCAATGCAAAAACAGGTCGTTAGCAAACTCATAAAAAAGTTACCGGTATGGAAATCCTACATACTTCAAATGATAATGGATGGAGAGTCATCAACCTAGCAGAAGCCAAAGGACTGCAGATCAGCAGTACCAGACTACAGAGAAAGGATATATACAAACAAACTTGGAAATCATGTGACAAGAGAATCTATAATCAAATAGATCACATTTTAATTAACAACAAAAATGCATCAAACATACAGCAAGTTAGAAGTTATAGAGGAGCTGAGTGCCACAGCGACCACTTCCTCGTTGGTGCAAAATTTAAAATAAAACTTAAGAGAGCTTTCTATGCTATACTACAAAGGTTATACCCACCATATAACAGAGAAAAACTACAAGATATTACTGTCAAAGAGAAATTTGCAGATGAAATAAAATGTAATCTTGAAATTCTACAAAACCAGTTGGAGGAAAGCGTTGACCAAACTTGGTTGAACATCAAGAATACAATTCAAACTACCGCAGAAGAATGTCTCGGTGTGCTAACCACGCATAGTAAGAACAGATGGTTCAATCAAAAATGTGAAGAAGCAGTCATTAGGAACAAGAATGCCAGACAGTTATGGTTAAATGACATCAACAACATCCAACATGAAGAACAATATAGAACTGAATTTAAAGAAGCTACAAAAATAGTTCGGCAGCAGAAGCGAGAATATATGAGCAATATAATCAAAGATATGGAAACTAATCACCAGAAAAACGAATCCAGAAAGTTTTTTTAAAGAACTGAAGTCAATGAAACGAGGGCACCAACACAACACATATGGTTTAAAAGACAAAAATTGAAATATGATAAATACCAATGAGGAAATGTGTAACACATGGAAAGAATATTTTGTAGAATTACTAAATTGTGAAGCTCCACGTAACACTTTCCCACAGGAAGAGGTTCTAACGTGTGAACCACAAATTGAAGAACCTGTTCTTGAAGAAATCCTATATGTAATAACACGACTTAAAAACAATAAGGCAACTGGGGCTAATGGAATTGCTGCTGAATTTATAAAGGCAGGCGGCTATGCATTACATCTAAAGCTATACGAACTAATAATAAAAATCTGGAGGACAGAAGAATTACCCCATGACTGGAAAGAGCCATTATTGATACTTATCTTTAAGAAAGGAGACAAGTTCCAGTGTAAAAATTATAGAGGAATATCACTACTGTCCACAAGCTATAAGATACTAGCCGCAATATTACTAAATAGACTAAAACCATATTCAGAAGACATATTAGTTGACTACCAGGCGGGTTTTAGCCAAAACAGATCAACAATAGATCAGATATTTATCTTACGACAAATAGCCGAGAAAAATTGGGAATATGAAAGAGATCTCCATAATATGTTTGTGGATTTTAAAAAGGCTTATGATATTGTTCATAGGAATAGTCTATAGAATACTATGCAGGAATTTGGAATACCAAGGAAGTTAATCAACATGACCAGACTATGCATGAAAGATACTCATAATATAGTAACATATAAAGGCAGGAAATCAGACCATTTCCAAATAACATCTGGCTTGAAACAGGGTGATGCACTATCGCCGCTACTCTTCAATCTGGCTCTAGAGAAAGTTGTAAGGAATGTAAAGGAGGAATGTGCTATTGGTGGAACATCCAGACTGCTTGGTTATGCAGATGATATAGATATTATAGGGGGAAATGAACAAAAGACATTGGAAATATTGACTCACTTAAAGGAAAAAGCTCAACAAATGGGGCTGGTTATCAACGAAGATAATACAGAATATATGGTAATTTCAAGAGAAGGAACGGCTAAACACTCTGGTTACATACAAATAGATAATATGACCATTACAAGAACGGAAACATACAAATACCTGGGTACAATCTTCAACTGCTCAAGCATAATAAGGGAAGAAATACAAGCTAGAATCAACTCTGCAAAAATGACATACTATGGACTACAACACCTGCTACAATCAAATGCGCTATCTCGTAACACCAAGATCAAAATATACAAAACACTGATCAGACCAGTTGTGCTGTATGGCTCTGAAACCCGGAGTACAACTAAAGTAGACAAAGCCTTGTTACAAACCTTTGAGAACAAAGTCTTAAGACGCATCTTTGTGCCGTTAGGGATACACAAAGTGGAGAGTGGAAAAGAAGAAGCAACAAAGACATTTATAATCTGTTTATAAGTTCCCGCTAATCACTGGTACCATGAAGCCTAATAGACTGCAATGGCTGGGGCATATAGAAAGAATGGAAGATGATAGGGAAACAAAACTCGCTTACACGCAGGAAATAAATGACCGTAGACTCCGAGGTAGACCAAGAAGACGGTGGAGAGATAATATATATACAGACCTACAAGGACTTGGAATCAACGACTGGCAAGAGAAGGTCAACCAGAGAGAGACGAATAGAGACGGCTTTTATTTGCAGCAAAGAACCTTAATGGCTCGGAATGCTGAAGAAGAAGAAGAAGAAGAAGAAGAAGAAGAAGAAGAAGAAGAAGAAGAAGAAGAAGAAGAAGAAGAAGAAGAAGAAGAAGAAGAAGAAGAAGAAGAAGAAGAAGAAGAAGAAGAAGAAGAAGAAGAAGAAGACGAATATACTATACAGGACGTCGCAGTCTACCCTAGCATTTTTTTTAAAAAATGTTTATGATATCTTGTCAAGTTTGCGTTCAGTAATGTACCATTGCTTTCCAAACGACCGACATCCATACCAATTCGTCAAAAAAACAAAAAAACAACAACAACGCAAGGCTGTCTGCTGAAAAATCACACACAGCTGTGTTTCGAACTCGGGTATGTGGGATTACGAACTGCGTCCGTAAAAACATCGCCACGGAGCCGGCACATGCCAAATCCACCCATCATGTGTCATGCCGATAAGCGTGGGCGGTCATGTTCTTCCATCTCACTCGATCACCAGAGTCGTGGATCAGCTCTGTGTTCTTGTCTCGACCATGCCATGCGGCCAAGTCATCCAGGTGTTTACTTCTCGGTCTTCCCCTTGGACTCTTCCCTTCGATCTTGCCAGTTGTCACCAAGTTCTCCGAGTCATTTCTTTTCATAACATGTCCAAAAAATTTTGACTGTCTACGTCTAATGACTCTAATCAGTTTACGATCTTCATTTGTTTCTTGAAGGACCTGTTCATTGGTTTTTCTGTCTGTCCATAGTATTTTTTGCATTTTTCTCAGAAACCACATTTCCACAGCCATCAGATGTTTTTCAGCTAGGCTGCTCATTGTCCACGCCTCACATACATACAAAAGTATAGGTTCTATGTAGCACTTCAACACTCTTTTTCTCGTTTAAATTGATATCTTTTTATTGGTCAGTATGTTTTCCATCTTGCAAAAGGCTACCTTCGCAGTGGCAATTCTTGTTCTAATCTCTTGGAGGCATCTTCCATCAGATGGTATGACTGTTCCGAGATAACTGTATTGATTCACTTGCTTAAGAATATGCCCATTTACTCGTTTATCACATTATAGTATTTTCTTCTTCTCAGTGATAACCATAATCTGTGTCTTCTTACTATTCAGTTCTAACCATAGTTGTTCACTGTGTGCAACAACCGCATCTACTAAATGTTTCAGGTGTTGTTCATTTTCAGCAATCAAGACTGTATCATGTAATGTTATTGATGCATCGTCCCCCAATGTTGATTGCTTCCATATCTTCTATATTTCTGAAAATATTCTCACTGTACAGGGAAAACAGATCTGGAGACATTACACATCCTGTCTCACACCTCTTTTAATAGGCTGATATTGCCCTACATAGTTATCAATTCTGATGGCAGCTTGTCGTTTCCAATATGTGTTTTTTTACAAGTCTAAGGTCTTTTCCATCAATTTGTAGATCTTCAAGCATCCTTATCATGTCGATATGCCTCACTTTATCGAAAGCCTTTGTGTAGTCAATAAAGCAAAGGTATAGATCTCTGATTACTTCTTTAGAACGTTCAGTTATTGTTCTCAGTATATACACAGCATTCAGTGGCGTACAGAAGTTCTTTGATGCCCGGGGCCAACCCCTTGATTCATTCATTCATTCAGTAGCATGTCCTTTGCAGAACGTCGCTCCCATAACAACCTTCCGGAAAACCTCTCAATCATAAGCAAGATGTCCCGCGTCCGATACACCCATCTGGAGATCATCCGCCACATCCTGCACCCATCTTCTCTTTGGCCTTCCTCTTCCTCTCTTCCCAGGCATATACCCCTCTATTATTTTTCTCTCCAAACTTTCGTGACGTTTCAAGTGTCCAAAATATTTCAGTTTTATCGTTTTTAATAGCCAACCTTCTTCAATATTCAGCTCTTGAAGTATTGATGCATTTGTTCTTTTCTTTACCCAAGATATTCTTAGAACTCGTCTATAACATTTATATTCAAAGGCATTTATGCACTGTTCAGCTTGTTTAGTAAGTGTCCAGGTCTCACAGGCATATGTTGCAATGGGAAAGAAGCATGCTTTTAAAAATCAAATTTTTGTAGTTCTGTCTGTCCCATTCCATAATTTCTGAATAATTTATTCAGTTTCAATTTATTCATATTTTTAGTCTTTGAAGAGCAATTGATAGTCGTCGTTTAATTTTTTTCATGGTGTCACCGTTGTTGGTAATCAATTACCCAAGATATTCAAAATTTTCCACCACCTCCAATTTTTCTCATTAACATATATTTCTTTCTCTATAGTGGCTTTATCTTTATGATTTATCTTTGTTTTTGCAATGTTAAGATAGAAGTTGTGATTTTCACTATTCTTCTTCTTCTTCTTCGTTCATCCGGAGTTTTTTTTCGGATGTGATTGCGTTGTGCCTGTTTACAGCAGAGCTGCGTTCTTGCGCCGTTAGGCCGACACATCCGACTTCTGCGGGCATTTGTTGACCGGGTTAACCTTCCCGGGGGTTTCTTAGGACGTTTGACTCTCACTGTTGTGGTGTTATCCCCCATCCCAGCTGGTCCATATAGAACAGCCAGAGATCCTGGTCAGCCCTCAAGGGAAGGCAGGGGCAGACCATGGGCATTCCCCGCCATCCAAGGAGGCTTCCATACTTGCAGAGCCGATACATAGCGCTCTGGTACTGGGCTCACCCAAGGAATCGTCACGTCCTGCACATGGCTGCTTAGCCTCACTTCCGTATATTGGGCCTTCCGTTCACCATAGACTGTTCTTCCGGAAACCAGAAGTATGCAGTCTGCAGATGACATCCACACAGTGAGCTTTCGATTCGGACTTTCCATGTAATGGATTTGCTATCCAAGCAATATTCCATTTCGTGCCACTAGGACACTTTTCCACCTTTTATGAAGTCCACACAGTGGGCTTTAGATTCGGACTTTCAACGTAATGGATTTGCTATCCAAGCAATATTCCATTTCATGCCACTAGGACACTTTTCCACCTTTTATGAGGCCCACACAATGGGCTTTTGATTCAGACTTTCCACGTAATGGATTTGCTATCCAAGCAATATTCCATTTCGTGCCACTAGGACACTTTTCCACCTTTTATGAAGCCCACACAGCGAGCTTTCGATTTGGACTTTCCACATAATGGATTTGCTATCCAAGCAATATTCCATTTCATGCCTCTGGGTCTTCATGCACCTTTAAATGTCAACCTGTATGCAGTTAAAGTAAGCTGCGGTCAACTTGAGCTTGTTGATATCTCCATAGAGCTTGTCCTCAAATGAAGCAGGTGTGGGCCAAAATATCTTTCTCTGTTCTGCATACGTTGGGCAATCCTGCAGCAAATGTTTTGCTGTCATTTTTCCAGTTCTACAATTACATTCATCGGTATCTCCTATCTTTAGTTTATTGAACAAGTGGTATTTCAGCCTGTTATGTCCTGTGCGGAGTCTGAAGATTGCTACTTGTTCTCTTCGGTCGAGTTTGTAATATGCATCATCCTTCTGATGGCCTGGATGCTCAGATTCCCATTTGGTTCTATAAGTGCTTTTTATCAACCTCTTTGCCTCATTATAGGTTATGTCTATGTCAGGCTGTGGTAGTCGTCCGCCCTCTTTTGCCAGTCTGTCAGCCTCTTCGTTTCCAGGTATACTGCAATGTGATGGGATCCACTGTATTACAACTTTTTTGGATTTCTGGCATAGACCATGGAGTGCTGCTCTTAGGTCAGTTAGTTCTGTGCTGTTATTGCTCTTGAGTATTGAGACAGCTGACTTTGCATCTGTGAAGATAGCTATTTGCTTCTCTTTATTTTCCTCCATCAGGAGCATTTCTGCTGCAGTTTTCAAAGCCTCTACCTCCGCTTTGAAGTTACTTGAAAATTTTCCAGTTGCCATTGAATGTGTTTTTTTTCACTCCATTTTTTAAATTTAGGAGAATTCCTCCTCCTCCATTCTCTATTGAATTTTTGGCTGATCCATCTGTATATGCATGGGTCCAATTCCTGCTTGGGTAATGTTCTTTTATGTAGTTTAGGGTTATTTCTCTTCTTTCGGTTTCATGCTGAGTGTTCTTTTTCTCAATACCAGGAATGTTTTCTATCATCTCAGGCAGTTGCTGCTGTCTCCAAGCTGGGAACTTGTGTGCATTGTGTATCGGCTTGACTGTTGATATGTTAAGTATAGGATCTGCCCTAATCCTTCGTTTTGCAGTTTCTACAAAGTTGCTACGCTTCAGTCTTCCCTTTCCAAAACCATTAAATCTGTTGTACATAGGGTGGTCTGTCAATCTTCTAAATTTTTCTGCTTGTTGCTGGGCTCTGCTATCTCTTCTATCCTGCATTGGTTGTAAACAAGTGATCTTTTCTAGTTCATTAATAGGCGTTGTCTTCAGGCTTCCAGTTATGATTCGCATTCCTTGGTTTTGGACTCTACTTATTTTGTTAAAGTTTGACTTAGCTGCTGTTGCCCAAGCTGCAATGCCATATTCCAGTACTGGCCTCACCCGTCCAGTATATAACTTCTTGAGAACTTTCTCATCTGCTCCCCACGTTGTACCAGCAAGCTTTTTCATGATTGCCATTCTCTGCCTTGCTCTTGTTCGATTTTTCTCAACCTGTGTCTTCCATGTCAGGCGACGATCAAAGGTGACTCCTAGATAGATTGGATTTTCTTCATGGCGCAATATTTTTCCATTCAATACCAGCTTAGGTTGCTGAGTTTTATTTGAGAGGGAGAACACTGTGCATGTTGTTTTCTCCTCACTTATCTTCACTAGCCATGATTTTGACCAGTCCTCTAGCGCTAATAAGGCTTGCTGTATTCTGCTGTTAGCTGTACTAATATATTCTTCAGATGTCCATATGGCTAGGTCATCTGCAAAGGAGGATGTGTGTACTCTGGCTGGAAAATTTTCTGTGATGTCATTTATATATGCTAGGAATAATGTTGGTGAAAGAACTCCTCCTTGGGGGACACCTTGCTCCAGCAGCATCATTTTGCTTGTTTGTCCTTGTACTTTTGTCCTGGCAGTTCTGTTCTCAAGGTAGTGGCTGATCCATTTATACATTTTTCCACAAACATGCATGTTTTGCAGTTTTACTTTCAGTCCTTCCTTCCATACTTTATCAAATGCTTTTTCTAAATCTATCCAGACTGCTAGTGTGTGCTTTTTCTCTTGGAAGGCATCCTCTATTTCCTGAGCTATATAGGTTATTTGATCTTCAGTCGATCTGTATTTTCTGAATCCTGCTTGGTGTGGTGTTAAGAGTTTGTTTTCTTCCAGATGCCATGTTAGCCTGCCATTGATAATGCGTTCCATTAATTTCCCTACACAGCTAAGTAGACTGATAGGTCGATAGCCATTTGGTTCTTCCAGGTCTTTTCCTTTCTTTGGGACTGGTATTAGTATAGCGTCCTTCCATGCCTGTGGGACTATTCCTCTCTTCCAGCTGTTATTTAGGACTGCTAGTAGTTTCTTCTTTGCCTTGGTGCCTAGTCCTATTAGCATTTCATTTGTGATTCCATCCTTTCCTGGTGATTTCTTCTTTTTTAGGGTATTCATTGCCTGTTCCATTTCTTCCATTGTTAGATTTGCCATCATATATTCTGCTGCTGTCTCTGTATTTCTATGATGTATCTGTTTGTCTTTGATTGCTTTCTTCTGTTCGGTTGTAATATCAATGTGGTTTGCATTTGCATAGTGTTCCATTAGTGCATTTGCAGCCTTTTTGCCTGTAAGCAAGGCATTTCCTTGTTTAATTGTTATTTGTTTGTTTCTAGGTCCTTCATTGTTCATGGCTTTCACTAGTTTCCATAGTTTGTTTCCATCCCTGTCAAAATTCAGGTTTTCTGTTTTTTCCCTCCAACAATCTCTTGTTGTTTGATTTACTGTTCTTTTATATTTTGCTGAGATGGCTTTGAGAGAGATGTTTGCTTCAATTGTTTGTTCTCTCTCTGCTGTCTTCCTGGCATCTTCAACTTTGTCCTCCAAACTTTGTAGTTCTTCAGTCCAGTATGGTTTGTAATTTTTCCTCGCTCCTCTTGGAATGGACTCAGTGGCTGCCTGTATTATCGCTCTGTTTAGTCTTTCCACCATTTGCTTTATGTTGCCATATCGTGTATTTATGTTTTCACAATATTTGTCTGTTAGTATGGCAAATCTGTCCCAATCTGCTCGTTTGTAATTCCAGCGGGGCAAGGGCTTTTGCTCCTGTGGAACATACTCCATATTCATTTCAAGCTTGATTGGTCTGTGGTCACTACCTGCTAATTGGTCCAGCACATGGCGATCGATTTTGTGGAGGATGTCTCCTGTGCAGAAAGCTAAGTCTGGAGTAGAAGTGGTAAGCCATCTTCTGGAGTAGAAGCTCGGTGTGTCATCCGCTTTGTTGAGTAGATGGAGATTTGAGTCTATTTCCCAGTCCTCCAATTCATCTCCTCTTTTGTCAGTATCTGGGTATCCCCATCTTTCTGAACGGCTATTAAAGTCTCCGACAATAATGCAGTTTGTGTCAGTTATTTTCATGTTTGAGAGTGTAAGGTCCTTATCTGCTGGGCTATACAGATTGTAGATTCTTATTTTCACGTCCTTTATCATTATATCAACACCTATAATTTCCGTTTGGTTGTCAGAGATCACAGATACTTCGCTGCAAGGTATTGTATTTCGTGTAAGTATTAGAACTCCTCCTTTGTGTCCTTCGCGGTCGAAACGTGTGGCCTGATATCCTCTGATTGAGAATTTGTGATTGGCGTTGAGGTGTGTCTCTTGAATGCATGCCACATCTATTCTATCTTTATGAAGACGCTGTGTTAGGGAGTCTTTCTTCTTGTAAACTCCTTCGGCATTCCACTGTAGTATGTTGAGTGTCCGGGGTATTTGGTCAATAGCTCTTAACCTACTCCTCTGTGCCTTGACTCCACAGCACAGGGGAAGGTGACCACCAGTAGTCATGGGTGGACCCCCTCGAGGCAGAGGGCCCGGCACTATCACCGCCTGATGGGACTTCACGGGATTAGCACCATATCGATTAATTTTGATTTGTGACATCATGAATTAAGTTACGTTGCACTGCTTTGTCAAGCCTGTGGCTCAGTACATCCGATTTCGACAAGCATTTATTCGGGATGCTTTCCCTAGCCTTTGACTGTCCCCAGTCTACCTACAAGGCAGCAGGTTTCACGTTGCACTGCTTTGTCAAGCCTGTGGCTCAGTACATCCGATTTCGACAAGCATGTATTTGGGGTGCTTTCCCTAGCCTTTGACTGTCCCCAGTCTACCTACAAGGCAGCAGGTTTGTGTGTCTCTTCGTCTGGTCTCTCTCCCTTGACCTGTCCGACATGGGTGGCCCTACCAGTAGCTGTGCTACCGTCGGCATAGCTCTTGGGGTCATTGGGACGCACAAGCCCCTCTACCTCGTCACGGTGGACACACAGCAGAGGGGATTTTCACTATTCAATTGCCCAGGCTTGTGCCCTGAAGAGGTCACTTCAGCACCGCGTAAAGCGGTGACACAACACGGGAAGTAGCATTTGCCGGTTATAAGTCTTAATGCTCGATTGGCGTAGAGCAAGGCGCCAGGGGCTACTTCCGACGGTGGGAGAGATCATCGTATCTCACTAGACAGCTACCGCCCGCCTAAGCTGGGCAGCCCCCAGTCAATAAGGTGTTGTCTCGCCACGGTTCATCTGCTCCTGAGGGTGTGTGGAGCTTAGGGGGAAATCCTGACACATGGACCGCAATCTATACACCTAACAGCAAGAAAAAAACAAAACAACCGGCCCTAAGGCTGGGAACATGGAACGTAAGAACCATGACCCCTGTCATCTCAGACGATCTAAATGAGATTGTGGATGCCCGCAAAACTGCAGTGATAAACAACGAACTGCTAAGACTGGGGATAGACATTGTCGCCCTGCAAGAGACCAGACTCCAAGAATCTGGAAGCATCAAGGAGAGGGACTTCACTTTCTACTGGCATGGCAAGCCGTGCGGAGAGACCAGGGAGCATGGAGTTGGCTTCGCTATCAGAAACAAGCTGCTCAATTCCATCATACCACCAAGTGATGGCACTGAAAGAATATTGAAGCTCCAACTCCAGACAGAGGCAGGCCCAGTTAGTATTATAAGCGTTTACGCCCCAACACTAACTGCAGCATCAGAATCTAAAGACAAGTTCTGTGACGACCTTAGCAAAGAAGTCAGTGAAACACCAGAGAAACAACATCTTTTTATCCTGGGGGATTTCAATGCCAGGGTTGGCTCCGACCACGAATCTTGGCCTTCATGTCTAGGACAGTTTGGCGTTGGGAAGATCAATGACAATGGACAACGTCTCTTGGAATTCTGCAGCCACCATAATCTGTGCGTGACCAACACCTTCTTTGACACGAAACCTCAACACAAGGTGTCATGGAGGCACCCCAGATCAAAGAACTGGCACCAACTCGACCTGGTGCTCACTAAACGCAGCAACCTCCGCAATGTACGGATGACTCGCAGCTATCATGGTGCTGACTGCGACACCGACCATTCACTCGTCTCCAGCAAGGTGAAGATAAAGCCCAAGAGAATCTACAGAAGCCGAACAGAAGGAAGACCACGCATTGACACCAGTGGCACCCAAAATAAAGAGAAGGTCAACAAATTCATGCAGGCTCTAGCGGATACTCTGCCCGGCCCCACAGACGGAGATTCCACCGAGAGATGGAGTCATTTTCGCGACACCATCTACAATACAGCACTATCAACATTTGGCAAGAAGCAAACTAAGTCAACCGACTGGTTTGAAGCACACTCTGAAGAGATGCTCCCAGTCCTGGAGATAAAGAGACATGTATTCTCGATGTATAAAACATCACCTTCAGAGAAAACACTGCAGGCATTGCGAACGGCCAGAAATAGAGTACAACAGATGGCAAGAAGTTGTGCGAACAGGTACTGGCTACAGCTCTCTGCTCAAATTCAAACTTGTGCAGACACTGGAAATATAAGAGGAATGTATGAGGGCATCAAGCAAGCTGTCGGTCCATCAAATAATAAGATGGCCCCTTTACGATCAACTGAGGGGGTAATCATAAAAGATCGAGCGAAACAAATGGATCGCTGGGTAGAACACTACTCAGAGCTATACTCAGTGGATAACACTGTCAGCGAAGAAGCTCTGGAAGCCATCGATCAACAGTCCGCCATGCATGCCTTGGATAACGAACCTTGCCTCACAGAAATCAGCGAAGCACTAGACTCTCTCAAATCCGGCAAGGCACCTGGAAAAGATAGTATTCCAACTGAAATTTTAAAATGTAGCAAAGAAACAATCATCCCAGAACTGTATGCAATATTACAGCTCTGCTGGAGAGAAAAATCAATACCACAAGATATGAAAGACGCAAACATCGTTACCCTTTATAAAAACAAAGGCGACAGAAGCGACTGCAACAACTATCGCGGCATTTCCCTTCTCAGCATTACAGGCAAGATTTTTGCCAGAGTAATCCTTAAAAGATTACACATTCTTGCTGAAAGAATCTACCCCGAATCGCAGTGCGGATTTAGACCCAACAGGTCCACCATCGATATGATTTTCTCACTCCGGCAGCTCCAAGAGAAGTGCAGAGAACAGAGGAAGCCATTATATATAGCCTTCATCGACCTCACAAAGGCATTTGACCTCGTGAGCAGAAGCGGCCTTTTTAAGGTCCTTGAAAAGGTTGGATGTCCACCCACCCTTCTTAGTCTCGTGAAATCATTCCACGAAAACATGCAGGGGACCATTTTATTTGACGGCTCAACATCCCAGTCATTCAGCATCAGCAGCGGAGTAAAGCAGGGATGCGTGCTTGCTCCTACACTCTTTGGTATCTTCTTTGCTGTTCTCTTAAGGCAAGCATTTGGGACTGCCACTGAAGGCATATACCTCCACACAAGATCTGATGGCAAACACTTTAACCCATCAAGACTCAAGGCAAAGACCAAAATAAGACCAAGATGCGTAAGAGAACTACTTTTTGCAGATGATGCAGCACTGACTACTCATACAGCAGAAGATCTCCAAAGGCTCATAGATCGTTTTGCAGCTGCCTGCAAAGACTTTGGGCTCACCATTAGCCTAAATAAAACACAGGTGATGGAACAAGATGCTGATGCGCCTCCGTCAATCAAAATCTCTAATTATGAATTGAAAGTCGTCCACGATTTTGTGTATCTGGGATCGACAATATCAGATAATCTTTCATTAGAGACAGAAATCGACAGACGCATTGGAAAGGCAGCCACAACATTTTCCAGGCTAGCTAAAAGAGTTTGGGAGAATAATAGACTAACAGAGCGTACAAAAGCTCAAGTATATAAAGCTTGTGTTGTTAGCACACTACTCTACGGGTCTGAATCCTGGACCCTGTACTCAAGACAGGAAAGGAAGTTGAATTCCTTCCACATAAGATGTCTGAGACGTATCCTGGGCATAACATGGAAAGACCACATAACAAACAAACAGGTGCTTGAAAGAGCAGATATTACCACAGTGCACACCCTCCTCAAGCAGAGACGCCTCCGGTGGTTGGGCCACGTATCTCGAATGGAGGACGAACGTATTCCCAAAGATCTCCTTTACGGAGAACTAGCCACAGGAAAGAGGCCAACCGGAAGACCCAAAATGCGATATAGGGATGTGTGTAAACAAGATATGAAAACCATTGGAATAGATCCAGACACGTGGGAGAGAGTTGCAACAGACATATGCTCCTGGAGAAGAGATGTACGAAACGGACTGGTGCTCTTTGAGCGCAATCAGATCCAAAAAACTGAGGAGAGACGGCACAGGCTCAAAGAGCAGTCACTTACTGCGGGACTTGCCTCGTCTCACAGATGCGGAAACTGTGACAGAGATTCATTCTCGAATTGGACTATACAGTCACCAGCGGTGCTGCCAGGCACCTCCCAAGCGGCACAACTCTATAGTCCTTCAGGACTGAAAGAGGCCTACTACTATATAGCTTAATATTTATATGATCTCTTAAATTTCTCATATTTTCGGCGTACATGTTAAACAAATAGGGGTACAGCACACATCCTTGACGGACTCCTTGCTTGATGTCAAACCAATCTGATGTCTCGCCATCTATTCTAACCCCTTAATTGGAAGCCCCTAAATTGTTCTTTCCCTATGAAGCATCTAAGGAAAGTGCCACAGACTCCCCGAAGCTCACGAGAGGAAATGGATACAGCGGAAAATGTCAAGAAAGACAAGGTGGAGGTTTTCAAGCGCTATGCTGCAGAGGCCAAAAACGCAAAAGGGAAATGTTTCATGATGGAGATTGAGGGTGATAAAACACTGCGAAAATTCTGGAAACTGCACAGACAAATGCAAAGAAAGGATCGGCCTATGACAGTGGGAACAATTTATAGAGATGATGGTATGGTGTTCGCGTGACAACAGACAGAGAGAAAGGGGAGGTGTTTCTCCAGAGATTTTTAGAGCAGACCAATCATGATGATGCGGATACCAGGGATGCAGTTAGAGAGGAGTTATCTGGCACCATGAAGAATATGCATTATGAAGACATCATACGGGATGAAGATGTTAAACATATTTTGAAAAAGGCAAAAGACACGGCACCAGGGCCCGATGGGGTTAGGTATAGCCTGTGACTAACTATTGCACTGAAATGAGTGCTGTCAGAATAACGGGATTGTGGGGGATGATGTCCCAGGCCTCGCGATGGATGGTGGAGGCGTCGGCGGAGAGAACAGGCTGAGGTGTCTGGGAATCACATTTGACAGGAGCCTGTCCTTTAAGGACCATGGGGAGAAGGTTGTGACAAGATCTCAAAAGGTACTCAATTCACTTGAAACTATGGCTGCAATTGAAACAGAGCAGATAATGCTTTTCACACTATTCCAGCACTTGATCCTCTCAGTGATTGATTATGGACTAGGACTGCTCACTGTCTCAAGGAGTCAGCTGGTGAAATTAGAGCGCATACAGAATGAAGCTATGCGGGTCATTCTGGGATGCACCAGAGACACCCCAGTAGTGTGTATGCGTTACATCCTTGGTTTACCGACTGTTGCTGGTAGGCTCAAGGTGATGCAGGCGAAGGCATACCTCATGGTGGCTGCAGACTCGGGTCACCCGTTGCATGAGGCGCTGGACGCTGTTAAGGGTCAGCGACTGATAAGAGGGAAATCATGGATGGCTCAGGCGGAGGATATGATCAGACAGGTGTGCATCTTGGAGAAAATTAGGCAAGGAGCGGAGTGGGTCAGAGTGCCAGCGGAGCAGTCAGACTTGTGCAGAGTTATAATCACATTGAGCCGGGAGTGCAGGGAACGAACGAACGAACGAACAAACTTTATTTTAAAAGGGTAACAAATTGGGCACGCAGTCCCGTCTTACATTCGGCCCTTTCGATCACTCGTCTTTCATTCATCAAATGTGCATGTTACATTTACATCGAGAAATGAAAAACATTCTCAAATGGATTTTGTAAGCATAAACAATGCATATCACGCATGGTACATTCATGTAGGGGGAAAAACATTGTCAAATGAAAGTGTCAAACGAAGAAGAAGAAGAAGAAGAAGAAGAAGAAGAAGAAGAAGAAGAAGAAGAAGAAGAAGAAGAAGAAGAAGAAGAAGAAGAAGAAGAAGAAGAAGAAGAAGAAGAAGAAGAAGAAGAAGAAGAAGAAGAAGAAAGAAGAAGAAGAAGAAGAAGAAGAAGAAGAAGAAGAAGAAGAAGAAGAAGAAGAAGAAGAAGAAGAAGAAGAAGAAGAAGAAGAAGAAGAAGACGAAGAAGACGAACGAACGAACGAACGAACGAACGAACGAACGAACGAACGAACGAACGAAC
The DNA here is from genome assembly GCA_014155875.1 of Cepaea nemoralis. Taxonomy (NCBI): domain Eukaryota; kingdom Metazoa; phylum Mollusca; class Gastropoda; order Stylommatophora; family Helicidae; genus Cepaea; species Cepaea nemoralis. The sequence goes on from JACEFZ010001436.1 coordinate 87,211, forward strand.
GAACGAACTTTATTTTAAAAGGGTAACAAATTGGGCACGCAGTCCCGTCTTACATTCGGCCCTTTCGATCACTCATCTTTCATTCATTTCATGTGCATGTTACATTTACATAGGGAAAAGAAACATTGTCAAATGGATTTTGTAAGCATAAACAATGCATATTACACAGGGTACATTCACATGGGGAAAAAAAACATTGTCAAATGAAAGTTGTAAACATGAACAGTGCATAGTGCATTCTCGCAAAAATTGTAAGAAGTGGTGAAAAAATTGTACATATACATTGTGTAGCGTAAAAATTAGTGATGCAATTCAACTCTTTCACTCTCTCTCTCTCTCTCTCTCTCTCTCTCTCTCTCTCTCTCTCTCTCTCTCTCTCTCTCTCTCTCTCTCTCTCTCTCTCTCTCTCTCTCTCTCTCTCTCCCCCCCCCCCCCCCCCCCCCCCACTCACTAACTCTCTCACTCACATCACAGTAATGTTATATTATACATGATAAAATCAAGTGGCATACAAAATGATAATATGAAAGATGAGAATACAGAGAAAAGAAAATATGGAATGACATGTTACAGGACAATCAGGTGGCATACAAAATGATACCTCGTAATATGAAAGATGAGAATGCATAAGAAAAATATGGAATAATATTATCTATATATATATATATATATATATATATATATATATATATATATATATATATATATATATATATATATATATATATATATATATATATATATATATATATATATATATTCTAGCTTAAGAATGGAGGTGGAGGCGGTCAGTGCAGCTTTCCGCTGGATGGAGAATACGATACACACATACATCGTGATTATAACTGACTCAGAAAGCATGCTGAGGAGGGTGAGGACAGGCAGGCTTTGTGCAGAGTGGCTTGCTTCGCTTCGGAGGTCACGGGTGGCAAGCATCGCCTGGATCTTTTCTCCGGGGCATGCCGGTGTGCTGGGAAATGAAGAGGCGGACAGAATGTCTGGCTTTGCAAATCTTAGTGGAGTATTAATGCTTGGCAAGGCAGACGTGGTTGCGGCTTTGTGGGAGCACGTGTACACCTCGGAGGAGTAAATGGATCACCATGGCCTGGCAAGAATGAGACAGCGAGGAGTGACGAGGGGATCTGGCCCACACTCGACGCGCAGAGGAAAGGCTAGATGGACATATAATCAGATTGTTATGGGTACTATTGGTGTTTGAACTCTTCGCTGGCTGCTGAGGATGGGGACGGAGCGCTTATGGGAATGCCCCGAATACTGTGATGTCGGTTCCTAAGTCAATCAATCAATCAATCAATCAATCATTCAATCAATCAGTCAATCAATCAATCAATCTTTCCCTAATTCATTCCCACTCCCCTCCCACTGCACTGTGCTGCCCCCTCTCCCTTTCCCGCATGAAATTTTTGAGAATTGCACATTGCCGTATGGTACTTTTAGCCTATTTTGACGATCGGAAACCGAATTGTAGACTTTGTATTTTATGCTTAGGAAGTTAGGCTACTATTACTAATAATAGTATATTCTGTATGGAAAACATGACATGAAAACTATTCAAATTAAATATGTATGTAATATGAGGAAAATGCAAAGAATACCATGGACAGATAGAAAAACCAATGACCAAGTACTACAAGAGACAAATGAAAATCGTAGATTGATTAGAGAAATTAGACGTAGACAGTCAAAATTTTTTGGACATGTTATGAGAAGAAATGGACTGGAGAACTTAGTGACAGCTGGCAAGATTGAAGGGAACAGACCAAGAGGAAGACCGAGAGGAAAATACCTGGATGGCTTGGCCACATGGCATGGACGAGACAGGAACACTGAGCTGATCCACGACTCTGGTGATCGAGTGAAATGGCGAATCATGACCGCCCACGCTTTCCGGCATGGCACATGATTGATTGATTGAATATGTCAGGACTCAGTCTCAGCGGTCAGCCACATAGCCACATTTATTAAGTTTGATTCCCTAAATTAGATCTCCTGTCCCAAAACACTTGAAATACTTCACTTTTTCATCCCTGGTGATGAATTCTTGTTCAATACTGATTAAAGCAAGGTTAGTCAGTCGTTCTTGTGATATAGAATACCGGAGGTGTGTTTTTATTAATTTCAATTTTGAAAATGACCTTTCACAACTTACGATTGAAAATGCTATGGTCAGTAGTAGTCTATATGCAACGCATAACGTCGGAAACACATCCCTTCCAAACTGTAGTAACGACTCTAGAACATCTTTAGGATCGGGCGGAACTGTATTACCTCCAGCTTGAAAGAGCATCACAAAGTCAATTATTTCATCATATAACTGAACGACCTTCACATAATTATCACAATAGCGTTCAAAATCCGAACATTCCTTCTGTAATTTCTCTCTTTCTTTTTCACTTGCAATTGCGACTGTGACTGAATTCAAAAGAAATGCAAATCGGTCTCAGAGTTCTTGAAGGCGAACAGTGCGGTCTTCAATTTCCGTTTTTAATCTGTTCATGATCTCTACCATTACTCTATTCATTTCTTTCTGTGCCGTGAATTCACTATCTCGTGCTGAATCGTCAGCCACCATTCTTCTTCTCCTTGTTCGTGCAATAGATATGCCCCATATCTCACAATATTCGCCAGCTGAATGTATTGCATTGTGGATAATTTCGTCATTTTTCAAACTCAAGATTTGCACAAGCCCCCTTTAGATCACAAGAAGCTTCATGGATCCCCATTTTCGGATCCTGCAAACGTTTTGTCACCTTCTCTATTGACGCTAAAATATGGTACCAAAAGTTTAATAACGATATAAACGAAAGTTGTTGAATAGAGTTCAGAAGCGAGCCTGCATCGCATTTGGTTTCCCTAGAAAATTCTCCTTCCTGCAGGTGTTCAAGGCTGGCAATAACGTTGTCCAACTCCGCGTGGATTACTTGCACAGCGTCATGGCGAGAACTCCATCGTGTTTCATATTGCCTTTTGACAGCTAGAGAGGTAAATGATTTTAAGACCTCCAAACGGGAGGTAGATAAAGAAAAAAAAAGTAAACAGCTTTACCACAACTCCAAAAAATGTAACGACAACAGGTTCCATCTCACTTGCATGGAAACATGCCAAATAGAGGCTGTGGTTTCCGCAATTCACAAACACAGCTTTTGGGTTGATGTCAAGAATTCTCTGTTGGACAGCTGTCCTCACTCCATCCATAACTGCAGCATTATCATATGCTTGGCCGCGACAGTCACTGATGGCAATGTTATATTCTTCTAATTTTTAAGAATTTCCGTTACCAAGCTTTATGCATCTTTCTTGTTTACTTGGAAATATCCCAGAAATACCTCCTTTATTTCTACCTTCCTATTGTCATCATCAGCATGAACATAACGTAGAATTTCATATACCTGAGCTTTATGGGCAATGTCTGGAATAGAATTCAACATTATGCTGAAATATTTGGCATCCTTAATTTCTGAAATAATTTTTTCTTGACTAATCACCAAGAATATCGATTATTTCGTTTTGACTTCTGTTGGACAAATTCGTTACACTTTTTTGGCTTATCTTTCCCTCCCTGCACGTGTTCCGCCAAGGTAACATCATATTTTGCCAACAGTCTGATAGTTGCTAAAAAATTCCCTTTATTTTCGCTTATTGTCTCCCCTGGCTCCGATAAATATGAAATTCCTTCTCCTCGATGCCCACGAAGTGCCAGATTATGTTTTACCAAAAATGCTATAACCTCGACAATCCATTCAGTTATTGCTTTCCATTTCTTCTTCATAGCAGACATTTGCTGTTGAAGTTCAGCATCTATCGTAGTAGAACTCTTGAGTCGACTTACGAGGGTCAGGTAGTCCCTAATGTGAGCTCTATGAGAAGGGCTTTTCCCATGATCAGGTATTCGAGGACTCAACTTTCTCCAAGTTGAGAATCCTTTTTACTGGCTAAAGTTTGACAAGCCGGTCTCTCTGGCCGAGGGGTTACAACACTTTCTCTCTGTAATCCCGTTTATCACGCAGAGTCTCGTAGCGGAGCGAGAGCTGAGGCGGTTCGACCCCCGCTGGTGACTTACGGGATAACTGAGCCGGCCGCTCAGAAAGCAATGGCAAACTACTGAGCGTAATCTTGCCAAGAGATCAACATACAGCTGAAAGATGCTGGTGTTGACAGCTAAGTCCTGTAAAGGATATGCTAAACAAAAAAAATAAGTTTAACATAGACGACCGCTGTTCCTTTGGAAAAAAAAAACATGCAAAACAGTAGCATGCGTCCCGGTATGGAGAGTATAACAATCACTGTCTCTCCACGATTTCTCCATTTGTGGAAACTTTGTTAAACCACTTTTTTGAAAAACTTCTTCCATCCTTCTCAGCAAATGGGGTAAATGGCCCACTCTTATTTTGATATTTCGCTGGACCATGTTGCACTATTGTCATTTTCAACTGATCTGAAATCGATTTCTTCAAATAGCAAAAATCGTTTATTTTTCCCAAAATGTGCCAAAATCTCCTTTATCTTCTACTTCCTCACATGAATCATCATTCTGACAATGAGACTGCGAAGACTCAGGACTCCCAGGAGGAGAGACAGTATTATGTTCTGATTGAGCTGCAGATGAATCCTCCGTGTCCGAGCAGGCACCGCCATCATGATCATGATGATCATCGTTTACTTCTTTGTGTTCAACAGCTTGTTCTTTACTTCTATATATCCAGGGACCTAATGCCCCTCTTTGATGGAACTGTTCTTCGTATCTGGCCCTCTTTTTCTTCTTGTTCTGTGCACAACTCGCTTGAACTTTCTTCATCTGTGACATTGGGAATAAAAACCATCAATAAAAAAGAATAAAGAAACCCACTCTTTTTACACAATTAATGGGACTAAACCTCGGCATGAAGACAAACACACATTTAAAAAGGCATAATAACTTTTACCTATGGCGGTATGTCACTGGTAAGGCCAATTCGCGCTGTAAATGTCCGTTCACAGTGGGTGCATGTGAACACGTGGTCATTTCCACCATCATGCACCATCTTACGTCTCACACGCTCGGAGTGTGACTTATCTGCAATAAATTTCTCCTTTGTCTTTATTCCATTTCTGATCTTTGCCCTCCATGCAACACGTTCAGCGGCGACTTGCTCCCATTGTGCATTATCAATGCCTGTATCAATCATGTCCCGCTTACACACATCTTTGCATCGTAGTAGAGGCCGACCCTGAGATCTCTTACCCATCTGTAATTCACCAAACAAGGTGTCCTTTGATATTCTACCATCATCCATCCTCCTAAGATGTCCTATCCATCTAAGTCTACGAAGACTGAGCATGGAATAAACCGTCACACAACCTGATCTTTCCAATACTTCAGTATTTGTGATTTTGTCTTGCCACTTAATACCAAGAATTCTTCGCAGACACCGCATATGAAAGCTGTTTAAACGTTTCTCTTGGTGTGAGTAAGTTGTCCAGGTTTCACTGCCATAAAGAAGAGTACTAAGGACACAGGCTTGATAGACACGGACTTTTGTTTTGGCAGTAAGCTTCCTGTTCTCCCAGACTCTTTTTCTTAACCTGTTCATTGTTGTTGCTGCCTTACCAATCCGGATGTTGATTTCCTGATCTAGGGATAATTTGCTATTTACCACTGATCCTAGATATGTAACATGGTCTTCCATCTCTAGTTCGGCGTCGTTAAGAAAGATTGATGGTACCCCATGTGCACCTTGTGACATAATCTGTGTCTTCTTTTTGCTAATTGTTAAACCAAATTCAGAACAAGCATTGGAGAATGCAGATAGTAGACATTGCAATTCTTCCTCAGAGTGGGTCGTAACTGCAGCATCATCTGCAAAAAGCAACTCTCTGATCAGTACCCTCCTAATTTTGGTCTTGGCCTTCAATCTCTGAGCATTGTAGAGGCCGCCATCTGAGCGTGAGTGAATGTATATACCACCATCCTGATCACGAAAGGCATATTTCAGTAGAAGTGAAAAGTATATTCCAAAGAGGGTGAGAGCTAGTACACAACCTTGCTTAACTCCACTCTTGATTTCAAACTCTTCAGAAGTTGCACCATCAAACTTGATTATACCCTTCATGCCTGTGTGGAACTGATTCCACAATGGACAGAAGAGTTGGTGGGCAGCCAATCTTCTTTAGTGCCTTGAACAGACCCTCACGACTGACCAAATCAAATGCCTTTGTGAGGTCGATGAAGGCAATAAACAGTGGTTGATTCTGTTCACGGCATTTTTCTTGCATTTGTCGCAATGAGAATATCATATCAATGGTAGACCGGTTCTGTCGAAAGCCACACTGTGATTCGGGGTAGACTTGATCTCTTAGGACTTGAAGTCTGCGCAGAACAATTCTGGCAAATACTTTTCCAACAATACACAGAAGTGAGATACCCCTATAGTTGTTGCAGTCGCTCCGATCGCCCTTGTTCTTGTACAGTGTTATGATGCTTGAATCTTTGAAATCCTGTGGGACTTGTCCTTCTCGCCAGCATAGCTCTATTAGCTGGTGGATCTGTAGAGTGAGTGTGTCTTGCCCACTCCTGATAACCTATATTGGAATCCCATCCTTACCTGGAGCCTTGCCAGATGCAAGTTCATTTATAGCACATTTAACTTCTGTTATGGTGGGAAGTGTGTCCAGGTGGTCAAGAGTTGGTAGAGCCTCTATGGCGTTGAGGGCATCATCCGCTAGTTTGGTCTCACTTGAGTAAAGCTCCAAATAGTGCTCTACCCATCTGTCCATCTGCTGTTTCTTATCAGTTATGATTTCTCCAGTCAAGGTTTTCAATGGTGCACTTCTTTTGATCACTGGACCACAGGCTTTCTTTATTCCTTCATACATGCTTCTGATGTTTCCCTTATCACTTGCGATTTGAATGGACTCACATAACTTGATCCAATAATCATTTGCACACTGCCTGGCAGCCTTTTGCACATCCTTCCTAGCTTGCTTTAGCTCACTCAGAGTGTTACGCGTTGGTCTTTCCTTGTTTCTTAAGAGAGCTATCTTCTTCTTATCAATCAAGGGCTGCAGAGTCTGGCTGTTTGCCGCAAACCAGTCCTGCCTCTTATGATCCACAGTGCCGTAAACCCCTACAGCAGATTTATAAAGAGTTTCCTTAAGTTGACCCCACTTTTCATTTACTGTACAATTTTCTGGTGTATCAGTGAAAGCGTCTTCAAGTTGCTGTTGAAACTGAAAGCACTTTTCAGGATCGTGAGTGTTAATAATATTAATCCTGGGGCTAGATTTGTGTTTAGCTGTGTAGATTCTCTTTGGTCTCAGTCTAACCCTTGCAACAACCAAAGAAGTGATCCGTATCACAGTCAGCACTGTGGTAACTTCGAGTCAATGATATATGGTTCAGATGTTGTCTCCGTGTGATGATGAAGTCCAGCTGGTGCCAATGGCCGGATTTTGGATGTTTCCATGTGACCTTATGCAGCTCTTTTGTTTTAAAAACGGAGTTTGTAATACATAAGTCATTTCTGGTGCAATGCTCCAGTAGCCTTTGCCCATTTTCATTCATGCGACCGATGTTGTATTTTCCAAGGCACACTGGCCATGAACTCGAGTCCTTGCCCACACGAGCATTGAAATCACCGAGCATATAAATGTAGTCAGATTTTGGAACTGCCTTGATCACGGAGTCTAACTCCTCATAGAACGAATCCTTCACATCATCAGAGGAATCGAGTGTCGGTGCATATGCAGTAATAATGGTGGCAAACCACAAGAGGTTGCCAAGCGCAGGGATAATAGTCTTTCATTTCCTCCTGCTGGAATTTCAATCATTCCCAGTAGCGAATTCTTCACTGCAAAGCCCACACCGTGTTGCCTTTTTTCTGCCTGCCCTCTACCCTTCCAAAAAAAGGTGTAATTGTTTTCCCTGAGTGACCCTTCCTCAGCGAGGCGAGTCTCCTGCAGGCCAGCAATATCAATGTTAAGACGATTGAGTTCGGCATCAATCACAGCCGTTTTTCTCACATCGTTAATATTGGTCAAGTCAGTGGAAAATCCTGGACACATGGTTCTCACGTTCCAGGTTGCAAGCCGTAGCTTGAGGTTTCTATTTTTCTTTTTATTAGTACCTGGTGCATTGGTTTTACAGCCTGCGATTCAGATTTTGTCCTAGCCCCAAGCACCCATTGAAGCAGGCAGGCTGTGGCGGATCAGCACCCAATTGGCCGGGGGCTGCCCAGCTTGAGGCGGGCGGTAGCTGATCAGTGACACCTGTAGGTGTCTCCCACCGTCAGAGGCAACGCGTGGCGCCCCATGTCTACGCCAACTGACAGGGACTTATAACCCGTAACAGTTGCCTCTCGCTTTGATTCCGAGACCGAGTTAAGACCAGGGATGGAGTTATTGCCTCTCCATAGCACAACACCTGGGCTAAAATATAGAAATCATGTGTTGCCCATGCAGCATGATCCCTCTCTCGGCCTGCCTAGTTCACTCCAGAGGAAAGGTAACACCTCTACATCTGGAACAAGACAAGCTGCAGAAGCTGCCGGATCAGCAAAGCAATGCTCTAACTGTCCGCCTGTCGGAGCTTCGATCCTAGACCAGCCGCCAACCAAGGCTTAGGGCCTGGTCTGCCCTGCCATGACATTTGTCTTTAGGTTGCATTTCCTCGCACCAGGGTAAGGCTTGTACCCTCCCAATTGCGCTCTTCCGCCCGAAGCTATTGGCACAATGTGGGGTGTCGGGTTTGGTAAGCGCTAACAGAAAGCAGGTAGTACAGTCTACTGTTATACGATTTATATTTACGATTTATTATATATTCTGCTTTTATCTTATCACTTATCAACTTTACCAGAACTAAATTTTTTCCAGTCAAAGCACGAGCTCTGTCAGTTGTAACACTTGCCATCGTGTTCCAAATCAATCCAGTTCTTTCAATACAGTTAGTAACAGCATTTTATATATCATGGCCTGTGGTTGGTCTTTGAGTGATTCAACACTCGGTAAGTCTTCATTGAGTTTGAAAGAAGTGTTTAGTCCACTATAAATATCAATAATTGAGCAGTATCATATACATCGGTACTCTCATCCAATGCAAGAGAGTGCGACAAAAATTGTTTACTTGCATCTTGAAGCTTATGCATTAAATTGTCACTTATCTTGTCAACACGTCTGATCACAGTTCTCCTTGATAAAGTAATGTTGTCAAATCTGTTTGTTTGTTGTTTTTTTTGCCTGGACACATAATGTTTGCTGCCTCTAGCAATCATTCCTTGATGAACTCGATATCAGAGAATGGCTTGTTCTGTTTTACAATTCACAAGACTAGCTTCAGTTGCAGTATCTTGAATTGAAAACTGTTTATTGAAAACAGTTTGCTGTTTCTCCAAATTTTTCACCAACTCCAGGCATTTCCTTTCCCTCCCTTAGGTTGTTAAATTATATCCAAAATTGGAGTGTTTTGTTTGATAATGCCTTTTTAAATTGTACTCCTTGAAGACAGCCACCGAATCACGACACAACAAGAAAACTGATTTGCTACCAACATTTATATAACAGTACTTAGTTGTCCATTCATCATTAAAAACACGGCATTCATTTTCAGTCTTACGTTTGTTATTGACTTTCACTGTTTTAATAAAATTCGAACAATTAGAATTGTACAAAACTGTAAAACGGAAATGATACACAACTTACTTCCGGCTGTGTGTGCAAATAAAATATTCGGAAAATAAGTAGTAAACTCAGAATACATTTCAGAAATATATCAAGACTACTACAACAAATAAATTAATTTGAACATTTTAAATGTGGAAATAATTTATAACAGAAAAAAAAACCAACTGTTAAATGTAATATTTTCTTGCAAAATAAATCATTTTATTCACCGTAAAAATATATGTTTTTCATAACATCGTCGTTATTACATTTTTACATATCGATAAATATTTCTCTATATGAAAATCGATAAATTCGCATTTTAGCATTACATGGTTCCGAATGTTGCTGTATGTAGCCAGGGGCGGGGTTAGGGTGAACACCCAACCTTGCATAAATACCCCAATGACTCGTGCATTCATCACCTATGCAGCAAAAGTCCAACTCCTGGCCTTCTCATGGCGGAACTGTTTTAACTAACAGGAGAAGGGGCGGCGGCCAGTCACTGACGCCGAGAAATAACCAGAACGCTCTAGATGTAGACGCATGTACATGCATGCGCAGACATGTGTGTGCGTGCCTACACACCTTAAGTAAGATCACCTTTAGTAAGATCACTGTCTGCTCTAGCACAGGAAAGGTGCTGAATACGGAGGCAATCAGCCAGGGGCGCACCATAGAAATCAGGATGCCACGCAATCACGCGTAATGAAATATGTCGAATTCTGCTAAATGTTATGGTGCTCGCCCTGCTTTCTATTCCCAGGCAGGTGCAGTGCCGGGTCTTATGCCTCAAAAGGGTCCAACCACAGCTACTGGAGGTCCTTCTCAGATGTCCTGTGGAGCCAGGGGGTCTGAGAATAGAGCGTCTGGCCATACCAAACAATGACTAAAACTAATGCACTGGAATGCGGAGGGAGTCAGCAACAAAAAAAAATAGAACTATAAAACATCTTCGACCAAGAAAAGGTGAGCGTATATTGCTTGCAAGAAACTCATCTCAAAGAAAACGAAGTGATGTCTGGGAAATTGCCAGTACTAGGAACACTACTTTCTGAACTTAGCAGTCAGCATAATGTCACCATACAGTGGATACCAACCCACTGTGGAGTACCCGGAAACGACAGAACTGATCGATTGGCTAAGCAAGCAGCGAAAGAAGAACCGCCTGATGTGCCCGTTACATACCACCAAAAGACAAGAATGATCAAATCAGTCAGAAGGCCACTAAAACCTGCTCATGACGACTAGCACGTTATGGACACACCAGAACAAATCATTATTCTGCGCCTCAGAACAGGACACCATAGATTTCGCAACCACATATTTACAAGATTCAAGATTGGTGAATCAGCCATGTGCACATGTGGATTGGCGTCGCAGACAGCAGAGCACATACTCAAAGACTGCCCAAATTACAACATGTCTAGGCAAGCCTTCTGGCCTAGAGAGACGACAGTGGAAGATTAACTCTATGGACTGCTGAGTGAACTAAAAAGGACAGTTAAATTCATACAAGAGGCAACATTGCAGTTATAGATATATTTAAGGCGAACGAAAGAAAAAGGCCAAGGACTGTTTACAAAAATAGGTAATGAGAAAGAAATTTTATCAAAAATGTTAAAGCAATCATAATGGTACATGAAATTCTTTAAAATTCAACAACATAGCTTAAAAACGAAGTAAAATTATTTATTTCTAAATGTCCTCGCGGGCCGCATAAAATCAGTTGGCGGGCCGCATGCTGCCCGCGGGCCGTAGTTTGCCCACCCCTGTTCTAAGGCATTGATCATTTCTGTTGTGATGTTATCTGTACCCAGGGTTTTGCCAATTTTCATATGGTTTCATATGATTATCGTTGCAATTAATATCTTTTATTGGTCAGCATGTTTTTCATTTTGCCAAAGGCTAACTTCGCCATGACGATTCTTGTTCTAATCTCTTCAAGCCATCTCCCATCAGATGTTATGACTGTTCCAAGATAATTGTACCGATTCACTTTGTTTAAGAATATTCCCATTTACCTGTACTTGAGGTACATGGGTACCGTAGTAATCGCAGATGGAAGATGTATTGAGAAAGTAAAATGTTTAATAGCTCCCTCCCCCTCCCCCCCCCCCCCCCCCCCCCCAAAGTAGCATTTTACAAGACGATGAATATTTATGCAGTTGTATCATTGTCAGTTGAGGTCGGAGGAGGGGGGGGGGACTTCTTGATAGCTTGGAGGTCCTTATGGTCTAATTGGGAAGCGCGCTCGCTCTTAAACTTCCGGTGTGCTGATGCTGAGATAGTGGGTTCAGCCTCTACACCGATCAGTTGGACTACAATGTTGACTTGTCGTCTTCGACTTCTGGCGGTAAATTACAAATGTCTCAGGAGTGGGCTCACCTGATGGCCAGGGACACTGATAACAGGCAAAGCTAATCCACAAGCAAAAATCAGTCCATTGTTCTAGAAGTAGTAGCACGTGTATGGACTATGCTTGAGTTCAAAACGAGCTAACAAAAAAATATTATTGAGGGCTATATAGAGCTAATCCTGTTGTACTGAAGCGAATAATGGACAGTTCGCAGACAAGTAAGGAATTATGTTGGGGCTATGGATATATTGTTTTATAGAATAATGATGAGAATACCTTTGACATATGCAAAGAGCAGTTAAGTTATTTTTAAAGAACTAAACTCACAAAGAGAACTGGCAAAGAGAACTGATTACCCGCATCAGAAGAAGACAGCCCATATTCTTTGGGCATGTCGTGAGAAGGGGAAAGCTTGAGTATGTCGTCACAACGGGAAGGTTGTAGTGGAAGAGAAGCAGCGGGGGTTCAAAAGAGAAGATGCTGGACAATTTGACATCATTCCAATAAGGAACATCAATATTATAAATAATTGGTAGCACACGGGAAGAAGACTGTGGACAGACATGATCACCAACGCTATACGCCATGGACTATAAGAAGATTGGCAGTACACGAGATAGAACGCTTTGGACAGATATGGTCACCAACGCCACATAGCATGGCCGATAGGAAAAAAATAATGTATTCCTTATAAGGACTTAATTCTCTCGAATCTTCACTTCCCAAAGACCTCATCACCATAATGAGCCATGTCGATAAGCGTGAACGGTCATGTTTTGCCGTCTCACACAACCATCAGAGTTGTGAATCAGCTCTGTGATTTTGTCTCGGCCATGTCACGTTGCCAAGCCTACCCAGTATTTACTTTTCTGCCTTCCCCTTGTTCTGTCCCCCTCAATCTTGCCAGTTGTCACGAAGTTTTCCAGTTTATTACTCGTCATAACGTGCCGCAGAAATCATGGCTGTCTGCCTCTAATTTCGCTAATCAATTAAAATTTTTCATGTGTTTCTTGTAGAACTTGCTCATTGGTTTTCCAAAGACTTGATCGCCTCGCTGTGGTTGAAAATGAACAAGCAAATAGATTGGCTAGTGCTGCATCATTAAGCGTTGATTTGATGCACGATAAAGCAGATGTGGTGAAGGCCATCTGGGAGCATGTAAATAATGCAAAAGAACAGATAGACTATCATGGTCTAGAAAGAATGCGGCAGCAAGGGGTGGTTAGAGGATCTGGTCGACAGTCGTCACTCAGAGATAAAGCAAGACAGACATGTAATCAGATTGCACCGGGCACCAATAGTATTGAAATCCTGGCAGGCTGTTGAAGATGAGGACTGGGCGATTATGGGAATGCCCCGAGTGCAATGTTGTCGGTTCTTGACTCAACTCAACTCAACTCTATCCATACATCACGTGCCATGCCGGAAGCCTGGGAGGTCATGTTTCGCCATCTCACTCGATCACCAGAGTCGTGGATTCAGCTCCGTGTTCTTGTCTCGACTATGTCACGTGACTAAGCCATCCATTTATTCGTTTCTCTGTCTTCCCCTTGTTCTCATCCCCTCGATCTTGCCAGTTGTCATCAAGTTCTGCAATGTCTTTCTTCTCATAACGTGCCCAAAAAATGTTGACTGTCTACGTCCAATTTCTCTAATCAATTTACGATGTTAATGTGTTTCTTGTATAACTTGGTCATTGGTTTTTCTGTCTGTCCATTGAATTCTTTGCATTCTCATCAGAAACCACATTTCCACAGCCATTAGATGTTTTCAATTTGATTGCTCATTGTCCACGCTTCACATCTATACAAAAGTACAGGTTCTATGTAATTAGGCGAATCATGATTAACTAGGCAACTTTAAAGAAGGTAGTTTACCGTTGCTTTCCTTCTCAACTCCACCACCTCGCTAACAAAACAAGTACTATTTCTAACTAGACACAGGTTTGCACTCTCAGTGAACGCAAACGTTTCTCTATCACACAATCTGTAATTGTTAATGGCGCAGTGCTTATTCAATAAGTAGGCGCCGGACTACTGCAAAACTCTTATATAAAGCCGCTCCATTCACCGGAATGCACAGGATTTAAACCCCCAAGCGTCCGTTCACTCAACCGAACCTCAATTTTAATTCCGCCAGCATCATCAAAGTGAAATCGCCCAGATGGCTTGTCCAAGCGACCCAGAAGAGAAGCGGCCAAAGAACTTCATGGAGGCCATCAGTGGAGATGAAAGCTGGAATGCATTCGGTTTACGGGTCAAATGGACAGATCCGGTAGTTCCCGGCAACCTCAAGCTGCCTATCGGACAGCCGGTAACTCTGAAACTGTGCGTGGAAACGAGAAACGGCTTCAACATTGTACCAGATGCTCTGTCTGCTTGGTGCTGGACTCACATACGAGCTGATGTGAGTATGTTTGTTGTAGAGATGTTGTTAGTGTGCATACTATATGTGGGTGAACATCTAGGAAACATTCAGATAGGAAAATGACTGCCGATTCCATCAGAGATAAACTGGGTGTTTCGTGGGGGACTGGTGTGTTGACATTCTGGTGGCGGCATTATGCACAGTGTATCTGTGCGGGCTGTTGTTTGTGGAAACTCCTTTCTTTTCCACTTTTCACATTGGGCAGTGGGAAGCGTTTTGTGTGATATTCACTGGCACAGGAACGGAGCATAATGGGGACGACACGTTGCTGTGAAGTTGGAACTGCGACTAACTAACTAACTAACTAACTATATTTGTCTTAGCTGTAACGACTTGGCTTGTCAAAGCAATGTTCTGTGTTGTATTCATAGTAATAGGTCATCATCATCAAGTGCAATGCCAGCTGTCATGGGCGTTCATGACTCTTCACAGATCTAGGTCCTTAGTTTCCTTGATCAACTCTACTGATGACATTCCTCGCTGCCACCGTCTCATTCCATCCAGCATCATTTCTCTGGGTCTGCCTCTGCCTCCCTTCCCCTCGATTTTTCCGGTTTTCACAATGTTCTCTGATGCCTCTCTTCTCATCACATGACTAAAGAAAGCTATAGTTATACGTAGTTAATAAATCAATACACATGTACACTCATAGAAGTAGGAGTAATAATTAAAGACTAGAGGACGCACTAGACAACATAAAAATTGAAAGCTATAGTTACTGCCCGGGTAATATGTTATAAAATAGTCAATACTGAATCCGAGATCAGGTGTGGCCGAATGAATATCGCTCGTTATTAAACATCCGGCGTACTAATGCCGAAGTAGCGGGTTCAACCCCTACACGGGTCAGTTAGACTAATATGTTGACTTCTGGTCCTTGACATGAGGACGTAAATTACAAGTACTTCTGAAGTCAGAATGGGTTCGCCTAATGGCGAGAAACACTGGTAATCCATCCATCCATCATGTGCCATGCCGATAAGCGTGGGCGGTCATGTTTTGCCATCTCACTCGATCACCAGAGTCGTGGATCAGCTCCGTGCAATACATGATATTCTTGGCGTCTGTAAAGAAGCTAGTTTGCCATTGCTTTCCTTCCTAGCAGTGACCATACTGGTCGATGACCCATTGTCTCCACACAAAAAAAAGAGATCCTCTGCCTACCGTATTGAAGCTGGAGACCATAATCTACAATTATCTGTTGGCTGCTCTTCAACTGCATCCACCACCTGCACCCATGGCTTCACGTAAACCTGTTCGGGGAAACGGGTTACACCACCTTGCCTAAGGGTTCCCGTAGGCTAGCGGAGGGAAGGAGGCCCCTTACTTCTCCTTTGATAGGGAATACCCTACCCGGTGGTTCATGTAGTCAGTATTGTCAGTGGGTTATGTGGTAATAGGGAAAGGTAATCCACACGCAAAAATCAATCAATTGCATTAGATGTAGTAGGACGAGAATGGACTACGCTTGAGTTCAATGCGAGTGAACGAAAAAAAAAATTTCTACTGTGGGGTTATCGCTCAGTCCACCATATCACGTGATACTTGCATAAGGAGAGTTCTAGTAACTCGCATACTGGTTTAGCGAGAGCAGTGATCTGTTACTGGTGTTAATTAGTATCGTGTGATTCATAGAGACATTGCTGTCTGTCTGATGTTTAACCCACACAATGGGATAATGTTCAAGGTGGCAGAAGCCATTGTGATTCATATAGAAAAGCCATCTTTGTGCAAGCTAAAGGACATGATAATAAGTCTAAAATTACCGTGGTAGACAATTTAATTTTATATGGGAATATGTGTGGATGTATTTCAGCTTGAAGTATTTATCACATTAGTTTATGTTGTGTGAATTCTGCAGTATTCACCCGACGAGATACACCGAAAAATGTCAGGCAATAAATCGTACACTCTGTTCTTTATGTCTTCATTATTAAAATCGACTGCTGGTATTATTGTCAACACATTTGGGTCTAAATAGTGGCAATGTGATCCCCGTGCGCCCCTCGTCATACTCATGCGAATTGGATATGATACACATTTTGTTTCATATTGAGACTGGAGTAATTTGTTGAGGTACTTGGAATTTTAAATGAATCACCAATGTAAAGTTCATGAAGAGAACTAAATAAATCTCAGTGAACCAAGACGTGAAGAAACGGCGCTGGTGCTGAGCAGAACACACACTGGGAAAACCTGAGAACAATATAACTAGACATTCTCTTGTCTGGAACCGACAAGGCAAGCGATATAGCAGGAAACCTAACAACACATGAAGAAGAGAATTACAGATAAGATTAATAATATTGGCAGGGCACGGAGAGAGTTGCAGGAGATAGCAAAAGATAGGACTGCTTGGCTTGGTTTGGTTGAGGGCATATGTCCCCATGGAAGATAAAGGGCAGATGAAGAATGGAGTTTGATTTGTTTTGTGCTACTTATCCTCGGACAATCGTGTTTGATTAATTTCGTGTATATATGCTAGGACAATTGTGTTTGATATGTTTTGTTTATATCTCCTAGAGCAATCGTGTTTAATTAGTTTTGTGCATATCTCTCAGGACAATCGTATTTGATTTGTTTTACGTATATCTCTTAGGACAATTGTGTTTGATTTGTTCTGTGTATATCTCCTGGAACAATCGTGTTTTATTAGTTTTGTGTATATCTCCCAGGACAATTGTGTTTGATTTGTTTTGTGTACATCTCCCAGGACAATTGTGTTTGATTTGTTTTGTGTACATCTCCTAGGACAATTGTGTTTGATTTATTTTGTGAACATCTCCTAGGACAATCCTTGTGGCGTCTGGAGAGAGATTCGACTACACTACAACCCCAAGTGCACTATTCAAGACGAACACGGACACTATAGCCACGTCTTCAATGCATCTGTGGTGCCAACAGCAGATGACCTATATAGGTAGGGCCTGTTCATCACCGTTAGCAGAATCGTCTTCAACATCATCATCCTCATTAACCCTGTTAATCGTTGTTATGGTCGATGACCTAGTCGTCCTTATCATAAGTCCTTGTTTGTTATTTAGGGCATGGTCATAACTGAGCTAGATTGCATTGCTTGGATATTCATGTAGGTATGTTCATCGGGTATTTTACAATGGGGAATGACACCATTAGCCATATATAACACAGTGGGCACGAACGAACGAACGAATTAACGAATTTTATTTTCAAAGAGTCACAAAATGTTACATTCACATAAAAAATAAAACACTGTCAAATAAATGCTTTGAACATAAACAATGCACATTACTATTATGTGAGACAAGCAGACACGAAGGCAGGCACACATACACTCAAACTTGATGGGTGTTAACAGAAGTGACATCATGGCACTGGGAACATGCTTCGGTAATCAGTCTTCCTCGTGAATTACTGACATTTATGTACGATACCTATAGATGCGGAGAGCTGGAATTCAAGTCATTGATCATTTAGTCTGCGTAAATTCACTTATTGCATACTGTATAATTCATTACTCAGAACCGTAGTAGTAGTAGTAGTAGTAGTAGTAGTAGTAGTAGTAGTAGTAGTAGTAGTAGTAGTAGTAGTAGTAGTAGTAGTAGTAGTAGTAGTAGTAGTAGTAGTAGTAGTAGTAGTAGTAGTAGTGATAGTAGTAGTAGTCGTAGTCGTAGTCGTAGTCGTAGTAGTAGTAGTAGTAGTAGTAGTAGTAGTAGTAGTAGTAGTAGTAGTAGTAGTAGTAGTAGTAGTAGTAGTAGTAGTAGTAGTAGTAGTAGTAGTAGTAGTAGTAGTAGTAGTAGTAGTAATCAATCAATCAATCAATCAATCATTCATGTGCCATGCCGGAAAGCGTGAGCGGTCATGACTCGCCATTTCACTTGAACACCAGCGTCGTGGATCAGCTTGGTGTTCCTGTCTCGACCATGCCATGAGGCCAAGCCATCCAGGTATTTTCCTCTCGGTCTGCCTCTTGGTCTGTTTCCTTCGATCTTGCCAGTTGTCACTAAGTTTTCCAATCCATTTCTTCTCATAACATGTCCAAAAAATGATGGCTGTCTACGTCTAATTTCTCTAATCAATTTACGATTTTCATTTGTCTCCTGTAGTACTGGGTCAGTGGTTTTTCTGTCTGTCCATGGTATCCTTTGCATTTTCCTCAGAAAGCACATTTCTGCAGCCATCAGATGTTTTCCAGCTTGACTGCTCGTTGTCCGAGTTTCACATCCATACAAAAGAAGAGGCTCTATGTACCACCCCAACACTCTTTTTCTCGTTTCAATTGACGTCTTTTTATTGGTTAGTATGTTTCTCATCTTGTTAAAGGCTAGTTTTGCTATGGCGATTCTTGTTCTAATCTCTTCAAGGCATCTCCCATCATATGTTATGACTGTTCCGAGATAATTGTACCAATTCACTTGTTGAAGAATATTCCCATTTACTTGTATATTACATTGTGGTATTTCGTTCTTCCTAGTGACGACCATAATCTGTGTCTTTTTACAATTTAATTCTAACCCCAGTTGTTCACCGTGTGCAACAACCTCATCTACTAATTGTTGCAGTTCCTGCTCATTGTGAGCAATCAATACTGCATCATCTGCATATCTAATGTTATTGATGTTTCGTCCTGCAATGCTGATTCCATTGGAGGACGAAATATCAATAACATTAGACATTCAAATGATAATATATAATAGTAATAGTAATAGTAAATAATGGTAGTAGTAATTGTTGTTTTGTTGTGATGTTGGTGGTGGTGGTGGCGGTGGTTGTGCTAAAAGCAGCAGCAGCAGCAGCAGAAGAAGAAGAAGAAGAAGAAGAAGAAGAAGAAGAAGAAGAAGAAGAAGAAGAAGAAGAAGAAGAAGAAGAAGAAGAAGAAGAAGAAGAAGAAGAAGAAGAAGAAGAAGAAGAAGAAGAAGAAGAAGAAGAAGAAGAAGAGGAAGAAGAAGAAGAAGAAGAAGAAGAAGAAGAAGAAGAAGAGGAGGAGGAGGAGGAGGAGGACGACGACGACGACGACAACAATAACAACAACAACAACGACGACGACAACATCATCACCACCAAAAGCAAAAACAACAACAACAACAGCAACCACAACAGCAACAACAACGACGACGACGACTACAACAACAATAACAACAACATCAACAACAACAGCAACAACAACAAAAGCAAAAACAACAACAACCCCAAGCGCGATTCTCCCAGACATACCTAACCCTACTAATGGTCCACTCCGACAGACTGACATTCAACGTCAAGTACCAGAAGCTGATGATCTGGGCCAACTACTTCCAGGTGGACAACATGGTAGACGTACATGTCAACCCTTCGGTTGGAACACAGGTAAGAGCACATTTACACCTGAAATCTGAAACGTCTAAGTACACCCGCTTGCCAGTTGTCTGCCCAAGCAGTTTCCTGCTAGCGCTCCGTGATTTGATACCGACATCATATTGTGTAGGCCGAGAGCAAGGAGAAATAGGTGGTCAGTCTTTCATTCATTTTTACAATATAAAATAACACAAAGTAACGCAGCTTTACAGAATACAATTACATAAAACACAGGACATTGCGGCGACTAGCCTTCATCAGCAAACAAATACACACAAAATACAACATATAATTATGGGAAGACACTGCAGTCACTACATTAAGGCATAAGAACGGAATGGGGAGAATAAAAAGATCAAAAAAAATTAGAACAATGTAGAGAAAATGAAAACTTGAAAATATAAAAGTGCTAATTATCTCAGAATCCCAGACTGTTGATATTCAACATGTTCTCTACTTACGATGGGGCTTCAAATGAAAACCTTAAAAGTATGATAGAAATTACATTAACCATGCCATTGTCTTGTAACCTGTCAATATTGTTGTTTAGGGTTTCTAGAGTTGTAAGCTAAAAAGTCCCTTAAGAGTCGACAGACTCGACGTCATTGCACCGGGTTTTATCCCATATGGCTGGGTCTCTTTCTGCAGCGCGGAAAGCGTCGCACACAGAACGAACTCCGTAGCTCTAGCGACGACCCATAAGAGTCTCCAAAAAATATCACTCGTGAACCGAAGGACGCGGCCTGGAATCGAACCCACATCCTTCGGAGCCCGAGTCAAACGGCTTGACTACTTCGCCACGGAGATTCCCTAGAGTTCAAGTGACATCACGGTGTAGGCGAACATGGTGACATCATAAGGACATTTTAAAGATGGACGCCCTACTTTTGACATACACCGAAGAGGAGCAGCGTTCTGTTATCCGATGTTTTCAAAATCAGTGAAGAGGTGAAACCTATGAAAATTCATCGGCGAATAAAGGTCCAGTAAGATAACGCATGCCTGTCAGTTCAGCTCGTGTTTGAGTGGAGTAGGAATTTTCAAACTATTCGGTCTTATGAAGCGGTACAGTCGGTGGTGGAGGAGTGGTTACACACGCGACCAAGTGAACACTGCCAGTGCTGCGAAATTCCTTAATTAAATTACTAACAGCATTATATTGCGGCACGTAAGTGTAGGGAAACGTCATGATAAATTGTCATACAACCACACTCGAATGCCTGCCACCGTTAAGAAACACATGTTCCACTGAAAATACTCATTCTTCAGTAAACACCTTTGTAGCTGTGATCAGTTACTAAAACATCTGCATGTAGCAGTGATATTCTGAATTAACGTTTAAATGGCGCTTGAATCATGACGTAATACATAACTTAAATAACCGTGCGCAAATACTTGATTTAAACTTAAAAAATCCACAGTCTTTAAAATTACACCTTGTAGCTATAACAGATGACCGTTAAATCGTTAAATCTTGGATATCTCCACAGTATGATCTGGTTGTCGGCCCTGCTGCATGGAAAGCCATTCTGTGCCAACTGATGCCTCAGGTAGGGTCTTTTCTGTAACTAAAGAACTGCTGGTCGTATAAAGTATGAATAAATTTAATGTAACTACTGTAAAGCTGTGGACATGTAACCAATGTTTCATTATTATCTTTCGTACAGCTGTAGTGTCTTGACCGTGTTTATATGTTGTGTTTTGTATATTTGTTTGCTGATGTAGGCTACTCGCCGTAACGTCCTATGTATTCCGTAATTGTGTTCTGTAAAGCTGCATTACTTCGTGTTATTTTATATTGTTTTTGTTCGTGTTTAGTGTTGTACAGTACAGGGCCCCTGTTAATGCAAAGAAGCGTATTGTGTATATGCAGCTAGACCTATATCTGTAGATCAAGATGAACTGAGTATGCGGCAACGTTGGGGATATCATGTCGGCCGTCTTTACTTCCTCGATACTATCCCGGTACCCACTTTAGACATAGTTAGACCTATATAGTATAAATTGTCAAAAAGAAAGCATTTATGTGTTATCTTTTTGGCAAGTAAATGAAAGCATTTATGTGTTATCTTTTTGGCAAGTAAATGAAAGCATTTATGTGTTATCTTTTTGGCAAGTAAATGAAAGCATTTATGTGTTATCTTTTTGGCAAGTAAATGAAAGCATTTATGTGTTATCTTTTTGGCACGTAAATGAAAGCATTTATGTGTTATCTTTTTGGCAAGTAAATGAAAGCATTTATGTGTTATCTTTTTGGCAAGTAAATGAAAGCATTTATGTGTTATCTTTTTGGCAAGTAAATGAAAGCATTTATGTGTTATCTTTTTGGCAAGTAAATGAAAGCATTTATGTGTTACCTTTTTGGCAAGTAAATGAAAGCATTTATGTGTTATCTTTTTGGCAAGTAAATGAAAGCATTTATGTGTTATCTTTTTGGCAAGTAAATGAAAGCATTTATGTGTTATCTTTTTGGCAAGTAAATGAAAGCATTTATGTGTTATCTTTTTGGCAAGTAAATGAAAGCATTTATGTGTTATCTTTTTGGCAAGTAAATGAAAGCATTTATGTGTTATCTTTTTGGCAAGTAAATGAAAGCATTTATGTGTTATCTTTTTGGCAAGTAAATGAAAGCATTCATGTGTTATCTTTTTGGCAAGTAAATGAAAGCATTTATGTGTTATCTTTTTGGCAAGTAAATGAAAGCATTTATGTGTTATCTTTTTGGCAAGTAAATGAAAGCATTTATGTGTTATCTTTTTGGCAAGTAAATGAAAGCATTTATGTGTTATCTTTTTGGCAAGTAAATGAAAGCATTTATGTGTTACCTTTTTGGCAAGTAAATGAAAGCATTTATGTGTTACCTTTTTGGCAAGTAAATGAAAGCATTTATGTGTTACCTTTTTGGCAAGTAAATGAAAGCATTTATGTGTTATCTTTTTGGCAAGTAAATGAAAGCATTTATGTGTTATCTTTTTGGCAAGTAAATGAAAGCATTTATGTGTTATCTTTTTGGCAAGTAAATGAAAGCATTTATGTGTTACCTTTTTTGGCAAGTAAATGAAAGCATTTATGTGTTATCTTTTTGGCAAGTAAATGAAAGCATTTATGTGTTATCTTTTTGGCAAGTAAATGAAAGCATTTATGTGTTACCTTTTTGGCAAGTAAATGAAAGCATTTATGTGTTATCTTTTTGGCAAGTAAATGAAAGCATTTATGTGTTATCTTTTTGGCAAGTAAATGAAAGCATTTATGTGTTATCTTTTTGGCAAGTAAATGAAAGCATTTATGTGTTATCTTTTTGGCAAGTAAATGAAAGCATTTATGTGTTATCTTTTTGGCAAGTAAATGAAAGCATTTATGTGTTACTTTTTTGGCAAGTAAATGAAAGAATTTATGTGTTACCTTTTTGGCAAGTAAATGAAAGCATTTACGTGTTATCTTTTTGGCAAGTAAATGAAAGCATTTACGTGTTATCTTTTTGGCAAGTAAATGAAAGCATTTATGTGTTATCTTTTTGGCAAGTAAATGAAAGCATTTATGTGTTATCTTTTTGGCAAGTAAATGAAAGCATTTATGTGTTATCTTTTTGGCATGTAAATGAAAGCATTTATGTGTTATCTTTTTGGCAAGTAAATGAAAGCATTTATGTGTTACCTTTTTGGCAAGTAAATGAAAGCATTTATGTGTTATCTTTTTGGCAAGTAAATGAAAGCATTCATGTGTTATCTTTTTGGCAAGTAAATGAAAGCATTTATGTGTTATCTTTTTGGCAAGTAAATGAAAGCATTTATGTGTTATCTTTTTGGCAAGTAAATGAAAGCATTTATGTGTTATCTTTTTGGCAAGTAAATAAAAGCATTTATGTGTTATGTTTTTGGCAAGTAAATGAAAGAATTTATGTGTTACCTTTTTGGCAAGTAAATGAAAGCATTTATGTGTTATCTTTTTGGCAAGTAAATGAAAGCATTTATGTGTTATCTTTTTGGCAAGTAAATGAAAGCATTTATGTGTTATCTTTTTGGCAAGTAAATGAAAGCATTTATGTGTTATCTTTTTGGCAAGTAAATAAAAGCATTTATGTGTTATGTTTTTGGCAAGTAAATGAAAGCATTTATGTGTTACCTTTTTGGCAAGTAAATGAAAGCATTTATGTGTTATCTTTTTGGCAAGTAAATGAAAGCATTTATGTGTTATCTTTTTGGCAAGTAAATGAAAGCATTTATGTGTTATCTTTTTGGCAAGTAAATGAAAGCATTTATGTGTTATCTTTTTGGCAAGTAAATGAAAGCATTTATGTGTTATCTTTTTGGCAAGCAAATGAAAGCATTTATGTGTTACTTTTTTGGCAAGTAAATGAAAGCATTTATGTGTTATCTTTTTGGCAAGTAAATGAAAGCATTTATGTGTTATCTTTTTGGCAAGTAAATGAAAGCATTTATGTGTTATCTTTTTGGCAAGTAAATGAAAGCATTTATGTGTTATCTTTTTGGCAAGTAAATGAAAGCATTTATGTGATATTTTTGGCGGGCAAGTATATTTTGCATCGTTATGACATTTATTTTGTCGTCTTATATTTACTCCCACCCAAGGAATATGCCTGATAGGTCCAAAGGCAACTTAAGTCATGGAAGGTGGCGAAATTACTTCGATGTTTTGGCGAAAATGTATTGAATTGACGCTAAGAAACTTGTTTTACAGTAATAAACGCCATTTCGGGTAGCGACGCAAGGCAATTCCTCTTAACACTTACGTTCCAATATGTGACGTGCTTCTCATGAGGAAACTCCCGTGCGACACGGAGAATATTCATTATTTATCACTGATGATTCCATGTGAAGATGTACTACCTTTCATAATATGCACTTCACCTCTAACCCGTAAATTATATACCGCATATTAACAAACATTGAGATCTGCGGTAAAATCTCCAGAACAAATTATGTTTGTTATGTGTACATAATGATAAATGTATATGCTAAATCTCATCATTTTCCCTCAGTTGGTTACTGAGTTATCGATTTTTATACGGGGGCAAACATTTGTGAACGCACTATAATGCAAGCTATGACTGCTGGACGTGAGCTGTTTATGGGCCTTCTTCGCCTGGCTTTCGGAATGAGAAATTATCTTCGTTGGATGTGCGTATCTATACAGATGGATCTGGTTACACACCAGCAGACAAGCACCTGGGAAATAGCTCAGTGGGCAAATCCATTCAAGAAGCCAGTTGTACCATCTATATGACCATTAGCAGCAATCAATGGAGTTGATGGTTGTGTCGCGGGCTTTCATATGTCTGGAATCACAAAATGATATCCATGTTTCTGTCCTGGGTGATTTAGTGAGCATGATCCGAAATATCGAGGCGAGTTCTGAAAACATACAGTGGGTTGACTCGCTGTGGAGGTCTATTGTTCGTGGAGTCAACATCATCTTATTCCCGGGACATGAGGACGTTGGGGGAAATGAACAAGCTGATAAACTGGTTCTGCATTCCTTCATCCAAATGACGACTGTGAATCGTGCCGACATTATTAATGCCATTAAAGAGATGTGGAGGACGGCGGACCGTGATGTCAGTGAATGCATGTCGTTGTCTAGACTTGCGGTTAAGAACTGGCACGACCAGACAGGAGAGGTACATCGGGAGAACAAGGAGTCTCATCAACCAACACTGAACTGGCACTATTAGCCGCCATAAGCTGACTCGGGACTTGTCCGGAGAGCAAGGATGATAACCCAAAAGAGATAACTAACAACTAGCTTCACTCTGATGAAAGTTTCCGTGAATTATACACTGTGCATTCTGCGTCTATGCGTGAGACTGGCAGCACATTTCCCATTATGATTGTAAATGGGCAGCACCCACATCTAGCACACCCCAGATGATTGTAACTGGGCAGAACACACGTCTAGCACACCCCAGATGATTGTAAATGGGCAGCACCCACATCTAGAACACCCCAGATGATTGTATATTGACAGCTCCCACGTCTAGCACACCCCAGATGATTGTAAATGGGCAGCTCCCACGTCTAGCACACCCCAGATGATTGTAAATGGGCAGCTCCCACGTCTAGCACACCCCAGATGATTGTATATTGACAGCTCCCACGTCTAGCACACCCCAGATGATTGTAAATGGGCAGCTCCCACGTCTAGCACACCCCAGATGATTGTATATTGACAGCTCCCACGTCTGGAACACCCCGGATGATTGTATATTGACAGCTCCCACGTCTAGCACACCCCAGATGATTGTATATTGGCAGCACCCACATCTAGCACACCCCAGATGATTGTATATTGGCAGCTCCCACGTCTAAAAAACTCCAAATAGTTGTAACTGGGCAGCATCCACGTCTAGCACACCCCAGATGATTGTAAATTGGCAGCTCCAACGTCTAGAACACCCCAGATGATTGTATATTGGCAGCACCAACATCTAGCACACCCCAGATGATTGTAAATTGGCAGCAACCACGTCTAGAAAACTCCAAATGATTGTAACTGGGCAGCACCCACGTCTGGAACACCCCGGTGATTGTAAATGGGCAGCACCCACATCTAGCACACCCCAAATGATTGTAAATGGGCAGCAATCACATCTGGAACACCCCAGATGTTTGTAAATGGGCAGCACCCACGTCTGGAACACCCCGGATGATTGTAAATGGGCAGCACCCACATCTAGCACACCCCAAATGATTGTAAATGGGCAGCAATCACATCTGGAACACCCCAGATGTTTGTAAATGGGCAGCACCCACGTCTGGAACACCCCGGATGATTGTAAATGGGCAGCATCCACATCTAGCACATCCCAGATGATTGTAACTGGGAAGCACCCACATCTAGCACATCCCAGATGATTGTAAATGGGCAGCACCCACGTTTAGAAAACTCCAAATGATTGTAACTGGGCAGCACCCACGTCTGGAACACCCCGGATGATTGTAAATGGGCAGCACCCACGTCTAGCACACCCCAGATGATTGTAAATGGGCAGCACCCACGTCTAGCACACCCCAGATGATTGTAAATGGGCAGCACCCACGTGTAGCATACCCCAGATGATTGTAAATGGGCAGCACCCTCGTCTAGCACACCCCTGATGATTGCAAATGGGCAGCACCGACATCTAGCACACCCCTGATGATTGTAAATGGGCAGCACCCACATCTAGAACACCTCAGATGATTGTAAATGGGCAGCACCCACGTCTAGCACATTTCTGATGATTGTAAATTGGCAGCACCCACATCTAGCACACCCCAGATGATTGTAACTGGGCAGCACCCACGTCTGGAACACCCCGGATGATTGTAACTGGGCAGCACCCACGTCTAACATACCCCAGATGATTGCAAATTGGCAGCTCCCACGTCTAGAAAACTCCAAATGATTGTAACTGGGCAGCATCCACTTCTGGAACACCTCGGATGATTGTAAATGGGCAGCACCCAGGTCTAGCACACCCCAGATGATTGTAAATGGGCAGCACTCACATCTAGCACACCCCAGATTATTGTAAATGGGCAGCACCCACATCTAGTACACCCCAGATGACTGTAAATTGGCAGCACCCACATCTAGCACACCCCAGATGATTGTAAATTGACAGCTCCCATGTCTGAAACACCCCGGATGATTGTATATTGACAGCACCCACGTCTAGCACACCCCAGATGATTGTAACTGGGCAGCACCCACGTCTGGCACACCCCAGATGATTGTAACTGAGCAGCACCCACATCTAGCACATCCCAGATGATTGTAACTGGGCAGCACCCACATCTAGCACATCCCAGATGATTGTAACTGGGCAGCACCCACGTCTAGCACACTCCAAATGATTGTAACTGGGCAGCACCCACGTCAGGAACACCCCGGATGATTGTAAATGGGCAGCACCCACGTCAGGAACACCCCGGATGATTGTAAATGGGCAGCACCCACGTCTAGCACATCCCTGATGATTCGAGGATTAAATATGTGTAACTAACATATTGGAGCCATAACATAACTACCCCTTGATTTCATTATCATGTTATAAAGCGAAGAACTCATATCATTCACTACCATATTACCATATTAACAACTACATGAGCAACGACCACAACAATAACAGCGACAACTCAACAACAGCAACGGTCACAACAAGATCAAAAGTTAGTGCCTGTAACATCAACACTTGCTGAGAGATCCGAGTGAGCGATGTTGGTGATTTTGAGTATAGAAAGCTGTTTAAACTGAGGCATTGATCTTCCTTATCCTTACCAAGTGATGATTTAGGACTTCGTTGTATGTTTTTTTTTTTAAAGGAGGGGTGTAGTTATATGCGAGGGAGTCGGCTTCATTGCATCGCGTTTTATCCCATACATCTCGGTCTCTTTCCACATAGTAGTCTGCCAAAACCTCGCACACAGCATAAACTCCGAAGCTCCAGCGACGACCACCCAGGAGTCTCCGAGAAAAGTGCACTCTTGAACCTGATGACGGTGTCCGGAATCGAACCCACAATCTTTGCAACGCGGAACAGGCGGCTTAATCATTTAAATTTTTAAAATGGGGGGGGGGGGGAAGACTTTGGAATGATCTTGTGACTGCACCTAATATTGCAGCGAGCTGGTAAATATGAAACCCATAAAATTCTCGCGACCTGGGAGCAGTCCCATTCCATTCTACCATCACCCCTACCACGTTCAACGTCAGGAGAGAAGTTATATTAGGTTCCATCGCCTGGCTCAGATTAATAATCATGTGACTGAGTCAGCCACAAATAATTAAATTGAAGGTGATTGATGTCCAAAGAAGCTAGTGGCATGCTATGAGCAATGTCTACAGACTGCTTTATATATTTGTGTGTGCACTCGTTAGCTTTGGACTCAAACTTAGTCCATATACACTGCTTCTAGCAGTTCTGAGCTGAATTTTGCTTGTGCATTCGCTTTCCCTATTAACAGTGTCCCTCGCCATCTGGCAAACCAACTCTGACTTCAGAGGTACTTGTAAGTTACGTCACCAAGTCAAGGACGAGAGGTCAACATTTTAGTCCAACTATCCGGTGTAGGGGTTGAACCGCTTACCTCGGCATCAGCACAACGGATGTTTAAGAACACGCGTTCTTACCCATTAGGCCATGCTGACATACCTTGCTGGTAAATATGAAACCCATAACATTCTCGCGAGCTGGTAGCAATTCTATTTAATTCTACCATCACTCCTACAATCACTTCAACCTCAGGAGAGAATATATATTAGGGTCTATCCCTGGCTCAGATTAATAATCATACGACCGAGTCAGCCACACATAGGATGTTAATTTGAAGGTCATTGTTGTGCAAAGAGGGTTGTGGCGTGCTATGAGCAATGTCTACAGACTGCAATATATATATATATATATAATCGGGAAAGCTAATCCAAACGCACAATCCAGTCCAGCACTACAAGAAATTGTGTGTAAGGATTACTCTTGAGTTCAAAGCTAGCGAGCGCAATTGGATTGTGCGTGTGGATTAGCTTTCCCTATTCTACAGCGGAGCAGTCAGTCTTGTGCAGAGTTATATTGACATTGAGCCGGGAGTGCAGGGAGTGGCCAGCAGGGGCCACAGAAGTGGAAATCCAGCAACTAATTCAAGATAATGCTCGCCCGGGTGATGTGATTGTCTACACAGATGGTTCGGTGTTGAGAGGTAGTAGAAGTGCCTGGGGGTTCTTGGCAAAGGCTAATATTCGACGTTTGGTGCAGGAGAGCCTGGCATATGATACCACAACATCTAGCTTAAGAATGGAGGTGGAGGCAGTTAGTGCAGCTTTCCGCTGGATGGAGAATACGATACACACACATCGTGTTTGTAACTGACTCAGAAAGCATGCTGAGTAGGGTGAGGACAGGCAAGCTTCGTACAGAGTGGTTAGCTTCGCTTCGGAAGTCACGGATGACAAGCATCGTCTGGATCTGTTCTCCGGGGCATGCTGGTGTGTTGGGGAATGAACAGGCAGACCGATTGGCTAGCTCTGCAAAACTTGGTGGTGTATTGATGCATGATAAGGCAGACGTGGTTGCGGCCTTGTAGGATTTCGTGTACACCTCGAAGGAGCAAATGGATCACCATGGTCTGGCAAGAATGCGGCAGCGAGAAGTGACTAGGGGATCTGGCCGATGCTCGATGCTTAGAGGAAAGGCGAGACGCACATATAATCAGTCTGCTATTGGTACTATTGGTGTTGGAACTCTTCGCTGGCTTCTGAGGATAGGGACGGAGCGCTTATGGAAATCCCCCGAATGCTGTGATGTCTGTTCCTAAATCAATCAATCAATCAATCAATCAGTCAATCAATCCATCCCTATTCTATTAACAGTGTCCCTCGCCATCTGGCGAACCCACTCCAGCTTCAGAGTTACTAATAATTTAAGTTCCCAGATCAAGGACGATAGGTCAACACTTTGGTCCAACTGTCCGGTGTAGGGGTTGAACCACTTACCTCGGCATCAGCAGACCGGGTGTTTAAGAACGTCGTTCTTATCCATTCGGCCATGCTGACCTACTAGATGTACTCTACGTCATCCGGCACAGTGACTCATCTGGGATTACGCAAACAACAACAAAATGGCCTACGGTTGGAACCTACTATAGGAATGTGAAGTGTAAGGACTATCACACGTTTGTAAGTCGGAGTGCACTGGGGCATAGGTGACCAGTCTCTCCCTACTACAGCCAGCGACGAAAGCTGGCATTGAATCCTTGTCCGACCGCCCTGGTGCTCTTGTCGCCGTGACGTCCTGACCGTTACACCAACGATCACCTAGTATAATGTATTCTGTTTGTTTTCTACTTTCAGTCCTTCCCGTTCTATTCGACATATTTTTGTAATTTATTCTCGGACAACCAACAGTCCAGTTCCTCACAGGCAAGCAGGTAGGTCAGCCACTAACCATGTTCATTCAGTGTCTTGTGTGTCTTTAGAGTGAACCATGTTTATTGTGTCTGTCTCGTGTGTCTTTAGTTTGGGTGGATGGTTGGAAGTGTGTGGGTGTTGGTGGGTGGGCGAGAGGGAGGGGGGTGGATGGGTAGGGAATGTGTATGTGGGTGGGTGGGTGCGCGGTGTTTTGATTGGTGGGGGGAGGGGGTGTGCGGTTGGGGGATTAGTGTTTGGTTGGTAGTTGGAGGTGTGTGGATATGGGTGGTTGGATGGGTGTGTGTGGGCTGGGGAATGGGTGTGTTTGTGGGGAGTTGTGTGTGGGGGATGTGTGTTAATAGGGAAGGATGGGTTGGTGGGTGTTTGGGTGGGAGTGTGTGTGGGTAGTGGGGTGTGTGGGTGGGGTGTGTGTGGGGTGTGTGTTGGTGGGTGGGGGATGTGTATGGCTGGGTGAGGGTGTGAGTGGGTGAGTGGAGTGGGTATGTGGGAGTGTGTGGGGTGGGGGTGTGTGGGGGATGTGTGTGGGTGGGTGGGTGGAGGGTGTGTGTGTGTATGGGTAGGTGATATGTGTGAGTGAGTGAGGTGTACGTGAGATGGTGGGGTTGTGTGTGGGTGGATGGGGATGTGTGTAGGTGGGTGGGGGTGAATGTGGGTGGGAGGGGATGTGTGGGTTGGGGATGTGTGTGGGCGGTGTTTGTGGGTGGTGGGGTAGGTATGTAGGAGTGTGGGGTAGGTGTGGTGTGTGTTGGTGGGGGATGTGTGTTGGTGGATGGAGGGTATGTGTGTATGGGTGGGTGATATGTTTGGGTGGATGGAAATTGTGTGGGTGGGTGGGGTGAATGTGGGTGGGAGGGGGTGTGTGGGTGGGTGAGGGCTGTGTCTCATAACATTGTAGTATGCATTGTTTATGTTTACAACATTCATTTGACAATGTATTTTCCTATGTGAATGTATCATGCACTGTTGTTGAATGAAAGATGAGACCGAATGTAATACGGGCCTGCGTGCCCAATTTGTACCCCTTTTAAAATAAAATTGAATTGAATTGAATTGTATACAATTGAACTGAACTGAATTGAATTAGATCGAACAATGTCCATTCTTTGTGTGTTTCGTGTGCCACTAGAGCAGCTGACGCAGTAAACGTACCCTGGGAATACCAATACTATTGCCGTGTAGAGTGGCTGTGTTATAGATGTTTTGGAGGCGCTGTCGGAATGTAGAATTGTTAGATCGGCAGATAACCGACTTTTGGGTCGTGGAAGCGGGGCAGAGGAAGCCAGGTATAAAGACATGCTGACAGACAGATATACAAACAGACTGACACATACTCAGACAGACAGATACAGACATACACACAGACAGACTCACAGACATGTAAACAGACAAAAACATAGTCAGACACACAGACTGTCTGGCCGGCGAGCGATGGGTAGGTAGGTATGTAAGTAATGAGGTAGATAGGCTTATAGGTAAGTATGTAGGTGAGTGGTTTTGCATGCAGATAGATGGGCAAACAGGTATGTGAATAGATAGTTGGCTGGTTAGGTAGATTGATAAGTAGTCATGTGGTTAGGTAGGTAGGTATGTGGATGGGTTTTAGGTAGGTAGGTGATTAGGTGGGCGGGTAGGTATATATGCAAGTATGTAGTTAGGAGGTCGATAGCTAGGTACGTAAGTAAGCAGATAGGCCGACAGGTAGGTGGGTGTGTGGGCTTTTAGATAGACATGTACACAGGTACAACAAAAGCAGATACGTAGGTGGCATTTGTGATTTTCTAGTACAGTTTTTGTTATAGTATGCCCCGAAAAGAATGCCTTCATTCACGATCAGTTATTTTGAAAACTGTCTGTTGCATCGTTATGAAATTTTTCCAGCCGTCTTATATTTACCCCCACCCAAGGAATATGTCTTTGATAGGTCCAAAAGCAACTTAAATCATCGAAAGCGGCGACATTTCTTTGATGTTTTGCTGAAAAACTAGTGATTTCTCGCTAACAAATTTATGTTTACAGTAATGAAAGCCCCGCCAATTCAGATGACACACAAGGCGTATCCGGATTCGAATGGGAGTGGGTGCAATGAAAGAGGTAGCTTAAAATCGACAGGGTCGATTGCATTGCACCGAGTTTTTATCCCATATGGCTCAGTTTCGTTCCCCAGCGCGGAAAGCGTCGCACAAAGCACGAACTCCGTAGCTCCAGCGACGACCCTCGGGAGTCTCCGAAAAATGCACTCGTGAAATGAAGGACGCGGCCCGGAATCGAACATACAACCTTCGGAGCCCGTGTCAGACGGCTTGATCACTTCACCACGGAGAATCCCGAGAGGGGTGCAATGTGTAATATTAGTAAAGACAGAGAATTTACAGAGGCATGGGGTAAATAATTTGTAAATTGACAGGAAAGTAGAAGGAATATATTTCTTACCTTATTTTTCATTTCCTTCTTGTTTCTTCAGCTGCTGATTAATAATGTGTACACAAGTATTCGTGTTAGCTTTTTATATTGAGTTCGTGAAAGCTTCCAAATAGCTGTGTGTTAATGTGCGTATGGAGTGACCAGAAATGATACCGCAATTTAGTCATCATGTTTCCATTTTTAAGGATCTGTTCAGCTGTCTGTGTAGTTTGTTCACACGTACACATGGGTGACAGATCCGCTTTGAGTCTTCGTGAAAGATTGTCTACTCTGCTACCGTTTACCGTTCAGAGACGGAACATGATTACCTGTTTTGCACTATGAAAATAGTTGTCAATGTCTCTGTAGTGGGCTTTCTTCTTAACGACCAAGATGTTGGTCCTCTTTTCATTGAACTTTATAGATTGATTCGTATGCACGTGTGTTGTCCCCTAATTTTACAACGTGTTTTCTCTCACGTTTCTTGTTAAGCCACAATATGTCAGTTTAAGCCGCAATATTACTCTTCTGTTGGTATTCAATGCGTTTAGTGTGTGTGTGTGTGTGTGTGTTTGTGTGTGTGTGTGTGTGTGTGTGTGTGTGTGTGTGTGTGTGTGTGTGTGTGTGTGTGTGTTTTCAATACAGTCACGGCTGAGGGCTTGCGGAATTGAAAATTTATCACTGTGGAATACAAACTGTTGCCATTGACATTATGCTGATGCTGT
The DNA here is from genome assembly GCA_014155875.1 of Cepaea nemoralis. Lineage (NCBI taxonomy): Eukaryota > Metazoa > Mollusca > Gastropoda > Stylommatophora > Helicidae > Cepaea > Cepaea nemoralis. The sequence goes on from JACEFZ010001436.1 coordinate 121,012, forward strand.
AATGTTTAGGGCCTGCAATTCTTCTGAATATTTGTAGCAAAATATCCCAGTTGGTGTGCACGTGGATTAAGGTCTGCGATCTGCTCAGACCTTAATCTGTGTCGGACGATTCCAGTAGGTTGATGACTGCTCTCGGTTGCATAAAATTCAATCCATCTGTTCTCCAATAATCCTCTTCCTCTTTCAACACACGGTCCTCACATTTTTCCAGTAACTTTTACCAATATTTAATAGCGCGGACTGGATTAGTATCCTGGCGTCAGACAATTTGAATATAGTATTGTCAGCTGCCACCTGTCCTTTAATTTTAGCCCACACAAGTTCTATAGGGTTAAAATGAGAATGGTACGGCGGAAGTCTCAAGCACCCATGATGATGCTCTTCTATCAACTTGTCGATTTGATATTTCTTGCTTTTTGGCGTCTGTTTTACAAGGGACAAAAATTCTAGCTAGAAATACGTTTCTGGAAATGGTATGTTTTATATTCGGAGTCATATCTTTATTGCTCCCTTTACGCTCGATGCTGTAGGTATTTTGTCTTCTTGGCCAACTACATTGATATCATGCATTGTCCATAACTGGACACGACGGTCTATCTAGGGATGGAAGCACAGTATTCTCGAGCCATTCTGTAACAGTACAGCGAAGTAATGGTGAACTGGCAATAACTCCAAGACGGTTCTATCTTCATATTACTTTATTCATAATCAACGGAGATAGGTTATAACAAACCATCAATCAAGCCAGATGTTGCCCAGTTAAATCATACGTCCATATCGAAGGATGGGTCGTTCACAACTGACCTTGTTTCTACGATCCTCGTCATCGGACGACCCATCCTAACTACCCTATGTTATGGTGCTTGACCGTGCCCTACTTCCCTATTGACTATGCACACCTCGTTGCCCCTTCTTCCTATTCCTAACTCTGTTACAATTCTCTAAATACAATACCATTCATCTTATTATGATAATCCATATTGTCTGTATGCTTTGATACGAACACGAGCCCAGCATTCTGTTGTAAGCCATTATGCGTATTACCAGCATGGGCCATGACCAAAAGCTGTCCTATACTACTGGGCACATATCGCTTCATCTGTCCATCCACTGATTGCCATTCCTTATCACTTGTGTGGTGCGCATTGATCCACATTTCATTCAAACACACTATGCCATAATTTTCTTTGCGCATTTCCCTTATTTAACGTAGGTATCTGCTTATCATGGCTCCTAAATTCGGTTGCTTGCAAAGATTATTTCTACCGCCCTTGTACTTTCAAATAGTGAAGATAATGTCCTTATAATTTTCCACAAAGTTGTTTTGGATAGCTCTATGTTATTGTTCTTTCTGAACCAAACTCTAAGTTTTCTTACAGTCACTGTTTCTTTGGCATCCAGCATTTTTATAATGCTGGATAATCCTGGATATAAAATCCAAAATTTTTATAATTTTAGGAATCTCCGTGGCGAAGTGGTCAAGCATTTTGACTCGGGCTCCAAAGGCTGTTGGTTCGATTCCGGGCCGCATCCTTCGGTTCACGAGTTAAATTTTTCGGAGACTTCTGTGGGTTGTCGCTAGAGCTGCGAAGTTCGTGCTTTGTGCGATGCTTTCCGCGCTTCTTTCCGACCCTGTCGAATTTTAAGCGACTTTTTAAAGCATTTTTATAATAGCTCGCCTTATGACATCTTTGTCAAAGCTGTCTACAATAATCTTTCTACCTACCGTTTTGTTATTGCGTGGTGGTTTAATTCCAGATTCTTGCACCCATCGACGAAATTACTGTTTACTCAAACCCAATGCATGCACTGTTTTTTTTTCGGAATTTGTAATAGTATAAAACAGTTTCCTGCGATCAGCTCCTTGACAAAAATATGTGTACAACTTCATAGCGATTCTTTGAAGTGTACAATTTCGCATTAAATCCCATTGAAAAATATTTACACATTTCAATGTTAGCGATAAGTGGTAATATTTAAAAAAAAAAAAAAACAACAACAACATATTAATCAGGTTTCATGAAATAACCCACATTTTGAGACACCTCTGAACAGTCCTAGTTTGAACAACGCGGGGCGTTGGCATAAGGCCAATCCCTTCAAAACACGTACAATATTCAACATTGAGCGCTGATTGTCTGGCTACGCTGTAATACATTTAAAATTATGAATTTCATCTCAGACACGTAAATTATATACCGCATATAAACAAACTTTGAAATCTGCTGTAAAATCTCCAGAACAAAAAAAAATTTGTTGGGTGGACATAATGATAAGGTTATATACTAAATCTCATAATTTCCCCTCAGTTGGTTACTGAGATATGGATGTTTATATTGGGGCAAAAAAAAAAAAAAAAAAACACACTCACACACACTATAGTAAGGCTGTTTATTTCTATCCCCATCCTCCTTTAATTGACTTCTTTCTTCTGCAAAATGTTTCCTCTGTGATATGCCTTTGCTTCTTGTACATGTTATTAAGAATAATGTACTGTTCGTCATGCATTAATTAATTAATTAATTAATTAATTAATTAATTAATTAGCACGCCCTTTGCAGAACTTCGCTCCTATAACAACCTTCCGGAAAACCTCTCGATTATAAGCAAGATGTCCCTCTTCGATATACCAATCTAAAGATCAACAGCCACATCCTGCACCCATCTTCTCTTAAGCCTTCGTCTTTCTCTCTTCCCAGGCATATACCCCTCCATAATTGTTCTCTCTCAACATTCATTACGTTTCAATTGATTAAAATATTTCAGTGTTCTTTGTTTCATTGTCTTTAGTAACCAAGATTCTTCAATATTCAGCTCTTGTCGTATGGATGCATTTGTTCATTCTATAATCAAGATATTCTTAGAACCCGTCTATAGCATTTATATTCAAAGGCATTTATTTGCTGTTCAGCTTGTTTATTAAGTGTCTATGCCTCACAGGCGTATGTTGCAATGAGAAAGATGCATGTTCTTAAAAGTCTAATTTTTGTAGTTCTATCTATTACGCGCCACTATTTATCCAGTTATTTTAGTTTGTGAAAGCAATAGATATTCGTATTTTAATTTCTTTATTGTGTCACCATTGTTAGTAATTAATGACCCAAGATATTCGAAATTTTTCACCACCTTCAATTTGTTCTCATTAACATAATAGTTCTTTCCCCATATTAGTTTTATTTGTACTGTGCTTATGAGACTAGAATAGCTCTGGTTTCTGTGTCTAGCTCATCAGATGTCGGCACTTCTTGTTCTGCCATCATCGCCACGGATTAGCTTGATAATAGTGCGCTTCAAATGAAAACCTTTAAAGTGTGATATAAAATACAATAACTACGCCATTGTCTTGTAACCTGTCAATATTGTTGTTAAGGATGTCAAGAGGTTAAACACGTGACATCCCGGTGCAGACGAACACAGTGACGTTATAAAAGTCAACTTAAAGTCGTCAAGGATGACTTCATTGCACTGGGGTTTTTCCCATATGGCTTAGTCTCTCGTATACACATATACTTTATCACAATCACAAACGGGACGCAGAAGTGTTTCCAAGGCACCAGGGCCGGGATCTATACTGGCCAAGACCTGCTGACACGTCCACGCCGTGCGTCCTGGGCAACAGGTCCCTTCGGGGACCTGGCTAACATCAGTAGGATCGCTGGTTCTTCCGAAGTCGGAGAGTATCTGCCTGCACGGCGAGGGACCACTAATCTGCACACCAATCAGCCAGACATGGGACAACGGATACTCGCGCAAACCTCAGGTCCGGTATGACATCACACTGATGTTGGACAACAGGATGTATTCATCCGACATACAGGACTTCACGCTGGAGTTCACAGCCAGCGTACACAAGCAATCAAGCACAAACACAAACTCACTAATAAAAGTTTACTTATAATAAAGAGGCGGAGGGGGAGGAGGCGGAAGAAGAAGAGTAGGATATTCAGCATAAACGTGGTAACACGCAGGCCTGCCCACACAACGGATCTTTAATTTGATCTTCACTAAAGAATGCCTTGAATATTTCCCTGCCACCACGGCTAATTAGTCGACTCCGCCTTAAAAAGTGGGTACAAGAAATTTGTTTGGGAAAGTAAAATCCGTCGGTGTAATACTAGTTAGTTGTTTTTTACATCCCCATTTAGTTCAACCGCTCGTGGTGGCTTAAATTGTGATTTGGCTTATTTGATCAACATTTGTTGTTATATTGTTAATTATTCCATCTTTCCTCAGAGAAGTCAAGTCTGGAAAAAAGAAAACAGATGACGATGACGTTGAAATGTTGATTGTGCTGTAGTTTTGGGTGATTGATAATGGATAGTCGAAAGCAGATCTGAAACGGTTGGGCCATTGCACGTGCAGACAAGCTCTCCTACAGGTAAAGGGAAGCAACAATGAAATTACAATGGAATCTTACCAAGGGAAGTAGTCGACACAAAAAGTATGTATGCAGGAAACTAATATGGAAAGACGTGTCGGTTCATCAACGTACTTACATCCAGCTGTTAATAACACGGTCTGTGTAAACACCAGTATAGACGTTTTGCTTAATCACACTCAGAAATAGACAGATCTATGTGCTAGCGTCAGAAATACAGACTAAAATAGATTGACGACCAGACAGAAAAGTGGGATGACGGATACATAAATAAATTTCAATTCAGAAGTCAAAGATACAGACACACAAACATATCTGATCGATCTGCCAATAAGACCCTGAGATCCAAACGCCCACTGCTACTTTACGATGCTCTGCCACAGCACCAGCGAAATGCCTGGAATTGTATATTTCTTCATTGTCTGTCTCTAACCCCCAGTAGAGAAAAGGCTGGTCGCCATCGTAAGCCTAGCTCGAGTGTCTCAAGTTTCGAATAGCTCACGTTCACCTTCTCTGGCTAATTCTTTGTAATTTTCTGTACTGAAGACTTGATCAACATTCGTTAGATTTCAAGCGATAATTATCCAACCCAATCCCAATTCTCCTTAGATGCTTCTCACGACACGCTTGGTAAGTTACGGCATGGCTATTCATTGCTTCCCTCATGCGCACTGCTAGCAGGGATTTTCAAATGACGATACGACGGGTATGAAGTTAAAAGATCACTTCACTCTGTAGCTTTGCTATTCTTTATCAACTAATGCGCTGGTTTTCCCTTGACTGCGACGCCCACATATACAGTTTCTATTGTGCGTAGCTTGTGTGCATTTAAAAAAAAAAAAGAAATTTACCAGAGCAGCTGTCTGTTTCGGCTTACTCTTTACTCTTTACTGCCCAGAAATCTTTAAACTTATAAGTTTTCCCATGGGGAACTTCTATTCTTGTGTACTTACCTGAGTAGGCAATGCCTGATCAGATCAGCTGAAACGAGTAGCACGTATAATTGATTGAGTTTCGTAATATAAACAGTTAACATTGATCTGAAACGCCAGTTGAAAAAGTAGTAATGCAACAAATGTTATGTCAGTATATGCAATTGTGAAATCTCATTTCGTAATTTCACCTCCTGCTGTTCAATTACATTGATGCCTTCTGGATACACAAGCATCTGGTTTTATTGTTGTTGTTGTTGTTGTTGTTGTTGTTGTTGTTGTTGTTGTTGTTGTGTTTTATGCATTCGCCCTTTTTGAACTCAAGCGTAGTCTATACACTGCTACTACTACTGGTGCACCGGGCTGATTTTTGCGTGTGGATTAGCTTTCTCTATTACTAGTGTCCCTCGCCATTCGGCTAACCAACTCCGACGTCTGAGGTACTTGTAATTTAATCCCCAGGTCAAGGACGAGATGTCTGTGAGGTGTTAAATAATTAGACTAGGATGTTGATAAGGGGTGGGTTCATATCCTTTGTAGCCTTCTTAAAGAAGCTTGGAATTTGGCTCGTTACCCCAACGTTAAAACAACTACAGATAAAGCAAGTATCCTACACGAATTTTAGAAATATAGGCTCCTTTGAAAGGCGTGGTGACCACGGATGTTTACCACTATTCCTAAAGAAGATGACATCCTCTGTCATGGAAAAGGACTAGTGTGAGATTGTCTACCCTCATGGGGTCTCCAGCAGTCTTTACCCATGTGATTTATGCATTGAACATATAATGTGTGAGCTCAACAAACACTGTTAGCACGAGACATCCAGTGTGTGAACAGAATATACACTAATATCACAAAACAGTCACTGTGTGAAGAGAACATACTCTGTTATTACAGAACAGTCACTGTGTGAACATAACATACTCTGTTATTACAGAACAGTCACTGTGTGAAGAGAACATACTCTGTTATTACAGAACAGTCACTGTGTGAACATAACATACTCTGTTATTACAGAACAGTCACTGTGTGAACATAACATACTCTGTTATTACAGAACAGTCACTGTGTGAACATAACATACTCTGTTATTACAGAACAGTCACTGTATGAAGAGAACATACTCTGTTATTACAGAACAGTCACTGTGTGAACATAACATACTCTGTTATTACAGAACAGTCACTGTGTGAACATAACATACTCTGTTATTACAGAACAGTCACTGTGTGAACATAACATACTCTGTTATTACAGAACAGTCACTGTGTGAACATAACATACTCTGTTATTACAGAACAGTCACTGTGTGAACATAACATACTCTGTTATTACAGAACAGTCACTGTGTGAACATAACATACTCTGTTATTACAGAACAGTCACTGTGTGAACATAACATACTCTGTTATTACAGAACAGTCACTGTGTGAACATAACATACTCTGTTATTACAGAACAGTCACTGTGTGAACATAACATACTCTGTTATTACAGAACAGTCACTGTGTGAACATAACATACTCTGTTATTACAGAACAGTCACTGTGTGAACATAACATACTCTGTTATTACAGAACAGTCACTGTGTGAACATAACATACTCTGTTATTACAGAACAGTCACTGTGTGAACATAACATACTCTGTTATTACAGAACAGTCACTGTGTGAATAGAACATACTCTGTTATTACAGAACAGTCACTGTGTGAACATAACATACTCTGTTATTACAGAACAGTCACTGTGTGAACATAACATACTCTGTTATTACAGAACAGTCACTGTGTGAACATAACATACTCTGTTATTACAGAACAGTCACTGTGTGAATAGAACATACTCTGTTATTACAGAACAGTCACTGTGTGAACATAACATACTCTGTTATTACAGAACAGTCACTGTGTGAACATAACATACTCTGTTATTACAGAACAGTCACTGTGTGAACATAACATACTCTGTTATTACAGAACAGTCACTGTGTGAATAGAACATACTCTGTTATTACAGAACAGTCACTGTGTGAACATAACATACTCTGTTATTACAGAACAGTCACTGTGTGAACATAACATACTCTGTTATTACAGAACAGTCACTGTGTGAACATAACATACTCTGTTATTACAGAACAGTCACTGTGTGAACATAACATACTCTGTTATTACAGAACAGTCACTGTGAGAACATAACATACTCTGTTATTACAGAACAGTCACTGTGTGAAGAGAACATACTCTGTTATTACAGAACAGTCACTGTGTGAACATATCATACTCTGTTATTACAGAACAGTCACTGTGAGAACATATCATACTCTGTTATTACAGAACAGTCACTGTGTGAACATAACATACTCTGTTATTACAGAACAGTCACTGTGTGAACATAACATACTCTGTTATTACAGAACAGTCACTGTGAGAACATATCATACTCTGTTATTACAGGATTATTAAAATATGGACATGGTTATCATACCTCTACGGCTTCCAGCAAGTAAGTCTCCATCACCAGGATTGAATGAACAGCATTCATTTTGGTAATCTGTTCCTTCATGGTATGTGAATGAGAGAGTCCCCGGTGGTTATCTATTCATTCATGTTATGTGAATGAGAGAGTCGCCGGTGGTAATCTGTTCATTCATGTTATGTGAATGAGAGAGTCGCCGGTGGTAATCTGTTCCTTCATGGTATGTGAATGAGAGAGTCCCCGGTGGTTATCTATTCATTCATGTTATGTGAATGAGAGAGTCGGCGGTGGTAATCTGTTCATTCATGTTATGTGAATGAGAGAGTCGCCGGTGGTAATCTGTTCCTTCATGGTATGTGAATGAGAGAGTCCCCGGTGGTTATCTATTCATTCATGTTATGTGAATGAGAGAGTCGCCGGTGGTAATCTATTCATTCACTAGTAATTTAAGAAAGTTAGCTGCATATCCTTTACAGGACGTAGCAATCAACTTCAGAATAGTTTGGCTGTTCGTGATTCCTAGGCAAGTTTACGGTGGGTAGTTTGACATTGCTTTCTGAACTATCAGCATCGATACCATTTCATGAAATGAAAATTAAAAAAAAAAAACAACGCGAGGTTGTCTGCTGGTTAAATTGCACGCACCTGTGTTTCGAACGCTTGTATGTGGGATTACGAACTGCCTCAGTAACTTCTTCGCCGCGAAGCCGGTAATATAAGAAACACTGTCCAAACCAATAAGAAAACAAACAAACTGTCATCTACTGACTATACCACCTTGCTGTGTAGGACATGGAGGTCTTGAGCCTGAGAAATTAAGGCCGCCTGGCTAGTGCAGTCGCCGTGAACTGTGCAGGTTGGGGTTTTCTTATTTCCCAAGACAGAAAGAAAAAGTAAGTTAGTTAGTCGAGGTTCCAACTTCACGGCAACGGGTCGTCCCCATTATGCTCCATTCCGGTGCCAGCGAATATCACACAAAATCACTGTCCAATGTGAAAAGTGGAACAGACAGGAGTCTCGGCAATCCAACAGCCCGCACAGGTACACTGTGCATAATGCCGCCGTCAGAATGCCAACACAAAATTAATCCACGAATACCACAGTTCGTCGTCGATGGACTCGGCAGTCACCAGAAAGACCTCATTGACCCGGGTTTTCTCACATGGCTCGGTCTCTTACCGCAGGGCGACCCGCCGAAAGTGTCGCACAAAGCACGAACTCCGCAGCTTCAGCGCCGACTCCCAGGAGTCTTCCGAAAAATGCACTCGTGAACCGAAAGGGCAAAACAGTCAATTCAGCAACCGACGGTAGCCATTGTTCCGAACATGCAGTTCACAGTGCAGGACAGATGTAAAAGCATTCCACGCGAATTTCACAGCTCACGGTGTCGCCCACGCACTCACTCAGTAGCAGAGCGACGGAACCATGTACTACCAGTCCAACATGATTAAAATGCGATTGCAAACAGTAGTCACAAGCCTAAACACGCCACAGGCTTTAGCGGATCAACGCCTAACCACCATGCTGGCGACCGGAAGTCAGACAGAAAGTAAAATCCACACCTTACTGATGATCCGAATACGGGTCTCCCGTGGAGAGCCCGGCATTCTTAGCCAATCAGCCAGCCGCTCCTCGATATAAGAAACACTAACTTCATCGAAATATCAAATGACAGGAAAGATTGGAGGGTCGTGATCGCCAATGCTTGCCCCAGGTCAGGCATCTGGAGGAAGAATAGTAACATGGTATGCTTCGGGCAGAGCGGTAGGCTTCAATTCAACAATCAAAAACAGATAGCATCTGCTGGATTTTCCCCCCAGGACATGCTGGTGTGGTGGGAAACGAGCAGGCTGACAGATTGGCTGAGTCTGTACCGAAGGAAGGGGTATTGGTGCAAGATAAGGCAGACGTGGTCGAGGTTCTTTCGAATCGTGTGTATTGTGTAGAAGAATAGATGGGTCATCACGGCCTGGAGAGAATGATGCTGGTCGACATTCGGGACTCCGAGGAAAGACCAGACGAACATATAATCAGACTTCTTCTTGTGCCATAAGTATTGGGACTTTTCTCTGGCTGTTGCAGATAATGACGGATCACGTGTGGGGTTGTCTCGAGTTCTGTGATGTTGGATCTTGATGCAACTCAACTCAGCTCAACTAAATTCATCTCAACTCAACATGTTACTTTTTCAACCCTGTTTCGTCTATTGTATATTAGTTTCAAACTCTTCGAGGCGGGGATTTTTTAAAATTTAGCTGGCTCTTAGGTCTACCTAGCCTTAAGGGGTACCAAGAAATTACATGGGAAGAACCGACAACACAGCACCTGGGACATTCTCATACGTGCTCCGTCCTCATCTGCAACAGCCAGCGAAGAGTCCCATTACTAATGGTACCAGCAACGTTCTGATTCTGTGTTCATCTGGCCTTTCCTTGGAGTCCTGAGTGTATAAATGTGAATTTATAAAGTTAATCCACCAGGGCAACAAATGATAATATTTGCAGCAGAAGTTGATCAAAGCAGCAAACACAGAGTGGGCCGGCGGTCAAGATAGCTGCTGTCTGACCTTGTAGGAGGCCTGGAGTCAGAAAAACAGATGTGATGGTAACAGAAAAACAGATGCGACAGTAACAGGAAAAAAATAGATGTAATGGGATCAGAAAAACGGATGTAATGGGGGCAGAAAAACGGACATAATGGGAGCAGAAAACAGATGCGATGATAACAGAAAAACAGATGTAATTCGAGCAGAAAAACAGATGTAATGGGAGCAGAAAAACAGATGTAATGGTAACAGAAAAACAGATTTGATGGTACCAGGAGAAAAGAAAAATCAGATGCAATGGTAACAGAATAACTCATGCAACAGGTGCAATGGTAACAGAAAATAAGGTTATGACAAAACAGAGTTGGTGCCGTTACTTGTCCCAACTATCCCATGACCAGTTCTGATAAATTTCATATTTTCTTTATTTTCGTTTTCATCAAGCCGTGGCTCCGTACCGTCTGCTTCTCTAAATTCCATGGCTCCCGAACTCCCATTTTTCCCGATATTTCCTCATTATAAAACGGTTCCTTCCCGCCGAGAGACACCCCTCTATAAAGACACCGCGGCGAATGATTCGCTTCAACGCGGCCTCTTTGTCAAGGCCGTGAAGGGTTAAAATCCGCCCGCAGGCTGGCGGTTTCCCATTCCGTGAAAGGATCCCGGAGAGGCTTCCACAACGCCTACTACCTAAATGAAGTACAAATACAAGGACAATCCATCACTATTGTCGCTGCTCTTGATGTCTGCTGACTCGGTCAGGGATAGAATAGGATGCACACTCGTCAACTACGGATTGATTATCCTAGGCTTATTAGTAGGTGAGGTTCTGTCACCAAAGAGCTCTCCAGTATTCCTGTAAGCTTTGTTCTCACCTTTTTTCTATTTTTTAAACCGGGTAGGGATAGGCATAAAAGATTAAAATTGAGGGGAGATATTTTTTTATTATTATTATTTTGTTGAAAGGAGTCCTTTCTTTATTGTACGTTTAGACTGAGGAGGCGGGTGTACTTCTGGTAAGGCTTTAAGATCATGCGCAAGGCGGTTTGTAAATGATGACGTGGAGTATTCAGAGCAACAAAACTCTCTAGCTGACACCGCTGTGAGAGGTGCTAAGTGTTGGGGTGTTAGTTAGATCCTGCGATATGAGGATAAAATGTGAAGATGTTATTTTAGATCATGCAATATGAAGATGTTATATTAGATCCTGCAATATGAGGATAAAACATGAATATGTTATATTAGATCCTGCAATATTAGGATAAAACATGAAGATGTTATATTAGATCCTGCAATGTGAGGATAAAATATGAAGATGTTATACTAGATCCTGCAATATGAAGATAAAACGTGAAGATGTTATTTTAGATCCTGCAATATGAAAATGTTATATTTTTTCGCATATCCTATTTACAGGACATCGCTGTTAACACCAGCATTTTACCGCTGTTGTTGATGTCTTGGCAAGATTACGCTCAGTAGTTTGCCATTACTTTCTAAGCGACCGGATCACATACACCCGTAAGTAACCAACACGACGAGATCCGCTACCGAATCTCGCGCAGTTGCGTTACCCTACGTGGATATACGGGATTACGGAGAAAGTCGTTAACACTTTAGCCAGGGAGACCGGGAGATGTTATACTAGATCCTGCAATATACGGATATAACATGAAGATGTTATATTAGATCCTGCATTATGTGGACAAAACATGAAGATGTTATATTAGATCCTGCATTATGCGGACAAATCATGAAGGTGATATATTAGATCCTGCAATATGTGGACAAAACATGAAGATGTCATATTAGATCCTGCATTATGCGGACAAATCATGAAGGTGATATATTAGATCCTGCATTATGTGGACAAACCATGAAGATGTTATATTAGATCCTGCATTATATGGACAAAACATGAAGGTGTTATATTAGATCCTGCATTATATGGACAAAACATGAAGGTGATATATTAGATCCTGCAATATGCGGATAAAACATGAAGATGTTATATTAGATCCTGCATTATATGGACAAAACATGAAGGTGATATATTAGATCCTGCAATATGCGGATAAAACATGAGGGTATTATATTAGATCCTGCATTATGCGGACACAATATGAAGGTGTTATATTAGATCCTGCATTATGCGGACAAAACATGAAGATGTTATATTAGATCCTGCATTATGTGGACAAAACATGAAGATGTTATATTAGATCCTGCATTATGTGGACACAATATGAAGGTGTTATATTAGATCCTGCATTATGCGGACAAAACATGAAGATGTTATATTAGATCCTGCATTATGTGGACAAAACATGAAGATGTTATATTAGATCCTGCATTATGCGGACACAATATGAAGGTGTTATATTAGATCCTGCATTATGTGGACAAAACATGAAGATGTTATATTAGATCCTGCATTATGTGGACACAATATGAAGGTGTTATATTAGATCCTGCATTATGTGGACAAAACATGAAGATGTTATATTAGATCCTGCATTATGTGGACAAATCATGAAGGTGTTATATTAGATCCTGCAATATGTGGACAAAACAAAAAAGATGCTATATTAGATCCTGCATTATGCTGGCAAAACATGAAGGTGATATATTAGATCCTGCAATATGCGGATAAAACATGAAGATGTTATATTATATTCTACAATATACGAGTTAACCTGAAGATGTCATATTATTATTATTATTATTATTATTATTATTATTATTATTAATATTATTATTATTATTATTATTATTATTATTATTATTATTATTATTATTATTATTATTATTATTTGATTATTCTTTTTTACAGGATATTGCTGTCAACACCTGCATTTTACTGCTGTTGTTGATGTCTTAGCTAGTTTACGTTCAGTAGTTTGCCATTGCTTTCTGAACGACCGGCTCCCATACCAATTCGTTAAAATCCAGCGCAACGGGGTCGGCTGCCAAATCTCGCGCAGCTGTGTTTCAAACGCGGGTAAGTGGGATTACGAACCGCATCCATAGAGCCTTCGACACGGAGACCGGCTGTTATATTATATTTCAGCATGTACTGATAGGACATGGTAATATAATATAATAACCTAGAAAATAGTGTTAGGACATTAAAATGTCATGTTATATCTAAACATGGATTATATTGAAGTTGTTATATTATCTCATAGGAGATGTTGATAGGACATGTTGAAGTTGTTATATTATATCCTAGCAGATGTCGTTAGTCAAGTTATTACATTATATCTTAGCATAGAATATAAAGATTTATATTATATCGCAACAGGTGCATATATTAAATGATAGTACACTCAGTTAATTAAATATCCTTTACAGGACGTGGCTGTCAATCTCAGCATTTTTTGGTTGTTAGTGATTTCTTGGCAAGCTTACGTTTAGTAGTTTGCCAGTGCTTTCTGTACGGCCGACACCCATACCATTTTATAAAAACCAATTGTCCTGTTAAATTCCCGAGAGAAGACTGGACTCAACAAGCACATCTTTAAACTTATTATCTGTTGGGATTATTGACTGACTTTGGTCTACACTCCTCTCTTCTGTCTTCCCTTCCATATATCTATTTCTTTCTCTCTCTCTATTATTCCCTCAACACATACTCCGACAACAGTTCCTTTCAACGATAAGATAAAAGATTTATTAATAAAAACTATGTCTGGTGTATGTATGGATATTGTCTATGTAGTTGGTATGTTCTTCTAGTGTGGTTGCCAGTTATGAACTCTGAATGTCTATCAGCGTGGTTGCTTCTCGCCCTTTCATTCTTCAAGATCACAGGACAGCACATCAAACAGGACAGGGCTCACCCGGAGGATCCGTATGCTTGCATCTAATGGTAAATCCGTGATTGTTTGAAACAAAAACTGTTCACCACAGAGTCAAGGTACCGTAATAAAAGTCCCGTAGGTTTATGAATGCTCCTGAATCTGTTTCATGACAGTAAGTATCCAACATCGAAAAACCACCACATCGCCACAGTTCTTTGATTACTATTACTGTTTGGCTTGTCTCTTATTTATTCTTTATTCTTACAATACGTATGTAGTTGTAAGTATCCCTGCTTGCCACAGTTTAACATCCTTTCCTTTTAAGGGTTTTGTGGTATATTCGTTTGAGCATACAGTGTTCTGTATTTTATTTAACTTATTTCTTTCTTCATCGTAAATATGTTCATATTCTGTTTGGTTCCATGTAAGTACTTTATTTGTTCAAGGGTATTCCTCTTCATCTCTTCTCTGCTTTCACTAGGAGAGTGGAACCTGGAAAAGTATAACAAATCCAGTGATAAGCGTCCGCCCCTTACTACTACTTATGCAAGTGTCCTTCTCCAGCCATAATGACAAGGCTTCCGAAGTGAACACCCGCATAAGACATATGAATTCACCAAAGTCTAAACTATCTACTAATAGAAAGCAATGGTAAAGGCTATTCATTCACATCTATATTCCTATGCTAAACTATATCTAATATCTTTATACCTTATTTAGGCATCTATGTTCCTGGAATCGAAAAAAACACTTAGCGAATAACACACTATTATCCCCTCTTTCCATCATTAGGGACGTGTATTTCTATTCCCACTCAAGAACATATCTCCTTCAGGTCAGTTTGGAACACACACTAAACTTACACAAAGAATTGACCCTCTTTATATCAGTCATTTTTGCCGCATAGTCCTTGACATTGCTGGACACCTCACATCCAGACTGCATTATCATTGTTAGTGGAAAATTACAGATCTGAAACTTCTCCATTATTCATACATTCAGACCGCAATATGCTATCCAATAATGCTGTCTGCCTTTGTCGCAAACCAATTTTTCCACGCGACAGGTTACCTGTACTGTTGGCCTCCTTCTGGGTCTTGACCTAGAAACACATGCGCCTGGTCACTCCTTTGTTGGTTAACCCTTCTCCTACCTGGTTAGTCGGTGTATACAGTCGTCCATCTGGGAATCATTAACTCTTCAGTATTTCACGACACCAATGCAAGGCGGTCTGCCGCCAAATCGCCCGCAGCTGTGTTTCGTAACTGCGTCTGTAACCCTTTGCCACAGACAGATCTGCTATGAGAGCGAGAGGACGTCCGAGAAGAAAATGGATTGACGACATCAAAGACGTTGTAAAATCTCACGGAATGACATTATCCATTAGCACCCATCGGGTGTTGTATAGCCAAATATTCCTCCCTCGACGGGGGTGGCAAAAGTGGAAGATGATGATGATCATCTTTTGTGTGATATTCACTGGCACAGGAACGGAGCATAATGGGGACGACCCGTTGCTGTGAAGTTGGAACTGCAACTAACTAACTAACTAACTAATCATTATCGTCATAGTACAGACAGACAGACAGACAGACAGACAGACAGGACAGGACAGGACAGGACAGGACAGGACAGGACAGGACAGACAGACAGACAGTCAGACAGACAGACAGACAGACAGACAGACAGACAGACAGGAAGGACAGACAGACAGACAGACAGGACAGGACAGACAGGAAGGACAGACAGGACAGACAGGACAGACAGGACAGACAGGACAGACAGGACAGACAGGACAGACAGACAGACAGACAGACAGACAGACAGACAGACAGACCTGGTTCTGGTCCTGCGATCCGTGAAGTAAGTTAATATAAGGTCAGCTTGCACAGAGAGCCTTCACACAAGCACGTCATGCAACACGGAGCGAACGATAACGTGGTCCCTTAATGTGCTACTACTTCTAATGCATCGTAAGGATTTTTTTCGTAAGGATTAGCTTTCCCTATTGCCCGTGTCCCTCGCCATCAGGTGAATCCACACCGACGTCTAACGTACTTGCAATTTACGTCCCCAACTCAAGGACGAGAAGTCGATATTTGTGTCCAACTGACAGGTGTAGCGGTTGAAACCGTTATTTCGGCATCAGCACACCGGTTGTTTAAGAACGAGCGAGCTTAACCATTCGGCCATGCTGACCTCATGGCGGGTTTATTGCTACAGAAGGTGTTGTTACCATCTTAAGGAGTCACTTTAGCATCATAGTTAGTTCGCTTGCTTACCCAGCCAATGATCAGAGTTCAGTTCCTACCATTTGCCATATACTCATAAAATAAGTACCTACACATTTTTGGAACTTTCTTGGAGGTAATGGGGAAACCAAGAGAACTAGCCACCTCATCTTCTTTTCCGTGACCCAGAATATGTTTGTTTTTTTCCCGCGTTTCCATCCTGTTTCAGGATATTGCAGTCAACACCAGCATCTTTCAGCTGTATGTTGATTCCTAGGCTAGATTACGCTCATCAGCACGCCACGACTTTGTGAGTGACCGGCTCAATACTCTCATAAGTCATTAGCGTGACTCGAACCCAGAATATGTGAAGGGTTTAAAATATCACATTGAGTATAGTGTTTAATTAATTTGCTTAACGAGACGGTGGTCCTAGTCAATCTCTAGCAGTGGCCTATCTGACGGCGGGGAAGGCTACTTGCCATCTACCCTCATGTTGTCCAGACTTAAAATATGTGAAAACCTAATACTTCACATCCGAACGATTGTATTTGTCATTGGAATAACAGTATCGATATTTTCGTACACTTTGAACATAACCAGCGCTCTGGTGAAGCGATTATACGATCGCAATTCGCAATTCCGCTTATCGCGTTTGAAACACAGCTGTGGGCGATTTAGAAGCAGACAAGCGTGCCCTGGTTTTCATACA
Source organism: Cepaea nemoralis (assembly GCA_014155875.1). NCBI lineage: Eukaryota > Metazoa > Mollusca > Gastropoda > Stylommatophora > Helicidae > Cepaea > Cepaea nemoralis. Next base: position 138,092 of record JACEFZ010001436.1, read on the forward strand.
ATGGTATGTGTGCCGGTCGTTCAAACAACAATGGCAAACTACTGTACGTAAACTTGTCAAGAAATCACAAACACGCAAAATATGCTGCGGTTGACTGCGACGTCCTGTTAAGGATATGCAACTATCTTTTTAACACTGATACATCTTATCAAGCAGGAGTGTTTTATTTTTATTGTTAAATACTTATCTTAGCCTTCAAGGTGATGCCAGCCTAATATTGAAACCAGAAAATGACACGCGAAGCAGAGGCGGCCGGGTGATAGTGACTACAGTATTCGCCTAGTGTCGATTGCTCTATACAACCATCTGGTTATCATCACTTTACATTATTTTTTTGTTTTCAAGAGGCCACTCAGGGAAATGAAACAAGAACGTTTCCGTACTGATTTAAGTTCAGTTGAGATGTTTTTAGATGAGTTGAGTTGTGTTATGCTGAGTTGAGCTGAGCTGAGTTATGCTGAGTTGAGTTGAGCTGAGTTCCGTTAGTTGCGTTTTGTTGCGTTGAGTTGTGCTATGCTGAGTTGAGCTGAGTTGAGTTGTATTGAGCTGAGATGAGTTGAGTTGAGTTGAGCTGAGTTGACCTGAGCTGAGCTGAGCTGAGATGTGTTGAGATGAGTTGAGATGTGTTGACTTGAGTTGTGGTCTGTTGTGTTGAGATGAGTTGAGTTCAGCTGTATTGAGATGAGCTGAGCTGAGTTGAGATAAGTTGAGTCAAGAACCGACATCTGGGCACTCGGGCCACTCCCATATGGCTCCGTCCTTATGTTCAACAACCAGCGAAGAGTCCCAATGATAATGGTACCAGCTGTAATTTGATTATGTGTCCATCTGGCCTTTCCTCGGATATCGTAAGTATCGACCAGATCCTCTGGCCACTCATGTCGCACAATTCTCCCCACGCTATGATGTCTATCCTTTCTTCTACACTTTACTCATGATCCCAAGTGGCCTTCTCCACTTCTGCCTTATCGTGCAATAATACTACATCCAGAGGCACACACCCAGCCAATCTGTCCGTCTGTTTATGCCCCAACACACCACCGTGCCCTGGAGGAAAGATCCAATAAATGTTCCCTATCTACGATTTTTGTTTTTTATTATTTGAAGCATACTACTCTGCACGAAGCATATTTGTCCTCACCCTACTCAGTATGCTCTGTAAGATCGTTACTACATGTGTGTGCTGTTTTTTGACCAGCTAGCGGAAAACCGCGGTGACTCGCGCCACCTCCATTCTCAGTTTAGATGTTGCAGTATCATATGCCAGGCTCTCCTACACTAAATACTGTCCATTAACCTTCGTTATGAACTCAAGGGTGCTTCGTGTCCTCTTAGCACAGTCATCAGTGTTTTTTTTTTATGTTGCATATCCCTCACAGGACGTTGCAGTCATTGCCAACATTTTCCAGCTGCTGTTGATGGACTAGGCAAGATTACGCTCAGTAGTTTGCCATTGCTTTCTGAGCGACCGGCTCACATACCCCGTAAGTTACCTATGCGGCGAGAACCGATACCGATTCTCGCACATGTTACGTTACTCACGAGAATATACGGGACTACGGAGAAAGACGTTAACTCCTTGGCCAGTGAGACCGGCATTGTAGATGCTTAAATAACCTGGGAGCGAATTGTCGTGAACGAATTATTGCATCTTTTCGGTACTTAGCACGAACTCACAATTGATGGGAAAGATCTTGGGATAATAAAGAATATATTTGTACAGACCAAATGGAAGAAGAGGACGACGCCGTTCATGTAAAAGATAGACAGAAAGAATAACAGAATCCATAGGAATATCGTTACATGATGTCTGCCGCTGTTTATGCTTCACCTCGACACCGCAAGGTACAAGGGAAACAAGATGAGATGAGATGATGAGATGAGATATTTGGGAGCAAGAATCTGGCAT
>JACEFZ010001436.1:145000-187500 GCA_014155875.1 Cepaea nemoralis
GTATCGACCCGGCTCTCGCATCTAAGGGTTAATAGCTTAGAGGTGTTCAGCCATAACCCTCAGTAGATAGCCTTAGAGTATGTGTCTGGACCAAGGATTTATGGCATCGTGCGCCCGTTTCGGACTTTGTCTGCTATCCTCAGTCTACCTGCAGAGCAGCAGGTTGTGTCTCTCTTCTTCTGGTCCCTATCCTAAGGCCTGTCCAACGTGTAGTTGTGCTTCCGTCGGCAGAGCTCTTGAGGTCATTGGGATATGCAAGCCCTTCTACCACGTCAAGGTGGAGACACTTCAGAGGGGACAAGTATTATAATGTAAATTTCCGTTCACTGAGCATGAAAAATTGAAGAAGATACCTCGAAACAAAACAAATAACACTGACCAAAGTAAGGCCATATACCGTCCTTCTGTCCAAATGGGAGGTCATATGTGGCGATATATTATCATTTATCACTGAATGGGTTAATCAAGCAAGCAAGATATACCAAGTTCTGCAAGAAGCAAATGAAAACCGTAAACTGATTAGAGAAATGACATTGATAGTCAAAAATGTTTGGGCGCGTCATGTGAAGCAATAAACTGGGGAACTTGATGATAACTGGCAAGACTGAAGGAAAAAGAACAAGGGGAATGCAGAAAAGTAAATACCTGGATGGTTTGACTACGCGGCATGGTGGAGACTCTAGTGGTCGTGTGAGATGTCGAAACATGACCGTCCACGCTTATCAGCATAGCTCATGATGATAAAGATATGAAGTGTGGAGTCTTTCATGAGAGAAAATTAACAGATACATTTGACATTAAATGCGGAGCGCGGCAGGAATGCTATATGTCACATTATTGGTTTCACTGACTATAGACGGTGTCATGAAGACAACAATAACTACAGCCAAATGTAGAATTCAATGGACTCTGAAAAAGCAACTTGATGATTTGGTCTTCGCCGACGACATTGCACGCCTGCCACACGCAAGCAATTAAATGTAGGATAAACTAATCTAGCTTGAAGATGGGTCACGGCAATTCGGTTTTAAAATGCATACAGGATAGACAAAGATTATGAGAATAAACCAAGAAAACAACTACCCGATCTCCTATTGTGAAACCTCGATACAAGAGACGGAATCATACATGCGTGAGGGTAGCAACGTGAACATATATTTGGGAACAAGTATAATATAAAAGCCGGTCTCTCTGGCGAAGGGGTGAGTGACTTTCTCCGTAATCCCGTATACCCAGGTGAGGAACAAAGCTGTGCGAGATTCGGTAGCGGATCGCGTCGTATTGGTTACTTACGGGATGTGTGAGCCGGTCGCTCAGAAAACAATGGCAAACTACTGAGCGTAATCTTGGCTACTACATCAACAGCAGCTGAAAGATGCTGGTGTTGACTGCTACGTCCTGTAAGGGATATGCAACTTTTTAAAAAAAAAAAAAAAAAAAAAGCAAGAGGGGCTTTCATAGCTCAAGGGCATTTGTGGATGTCAAAGAAAGTTAAACTTTGCAATAGGGAAGTTAAACTTACCAGAAAGAAAGTTAAACTTAGCAGAAAGAAAGTTAAACTTAGCAGAGAGAAAGTTAAACTTAACAGAAAGAAAGTTACACTTAGCATAAAGAAAGTTAAACTTAGCAGAAAGAAAGTTACACTTAGCAGAAAGAAGGTTAAACGTAGAAGAAAGAAAGTTAAACTTAGCAGTAAGGAAGTTAAACTTAGCACAAAGTTAAACTTAGCAGAAAGAAATTTAAACTTAGCAGTGAGAAAGTTAAATTTAGCAGAAAGAAAATTAAACTTGGCAGAAAGTTAAACTTAGCAGAAATAAGGTTAAACTTAGCAGAAAGAAAGTTAAACTTACCAGAAAGAATGTTAAACTTAGCAGAAAGAAAGTTAAACTTAGCAGAAAGAAAGTTAAACTTAGCAAAAAGCAGGTTAAACTTAGCAAACAGTTAAACTTAACAGAAAGAAAGTTAAGATTAGCAGATGAAAGTTAAACTTAGCAGTAAGGAAGTTAAACTTAGCAGAAAGAAGGTTAAACTTAGCAGACAGTTAAACTTACCAGAAAGAAAGTTAAGATTAGCAGAAAGAAAGGTAAACTTACCAGAGAGAAAGTTAAACGTAGCAGAGAGAATGTTAAACTTAGCAGAAAGCAGGTTAAACTTAGCAGAAATAAAGTTAAACTTAGCTGTAAGAAAATAAAACTTAGCAGAAAGTTAAACTTAGCAGAAAGAATGTTAAACTTAGCAGAGAGAAAGTTAAACTTAGCAGAGAAAAAGTTAAACTTAGCAGAGAGAAAGTTAGGCTTAGCAGAAAGAAAGTTAAACTAACAGATAGAAAGTTAAACTTAACAGAAAGTTAAACTTAGCATAAAAAAGGTTAAACTTAGCAGAGATAAAGTTAAACTTAGCAGAAAGAAAGTTAAACTTAGCAGAAAGAAAGTTAAACTTAGCAGAAAGAAAGTTAAACTTAGCAGGAAGCAGGTTAAACTTACCAGAAAGAAAGTTACATTTTGCAGAAAATTAAACTAAGCAGAAAGAAAGTTAAGATTAGCATATGAAAGTTAAACTTAGCAGAAAACTGAGAATTTTTAACTCCAATGATAAATCGCTTCTACTGTTATGATCGGAGACATGGAGGATAACTAAAAGATTTACTAATAAACTATAAATATTCATTACTTGATAAATGTGCAGAACAGTGGGACTAAAGTGGTATTGCAGAATTACCACTGTGAAGCTCACGGAGAGAACAAAACAAACTCCAGTGAATCAAAATGTAAGGAAACGACGATGGACCTCGACAGAACACACATAGAGAAAACTTGAGGACAATTCAACTCATTCCCGACCGTTCAGAAAGCAACTGGAAACCACGGAGGGCAAAACTTCCTAGAAAATCACATACAGCCAAACAATGATAGGATTGATTGCGAAAATAAGAACAAGTAAAACAGAGGTAAGACTATAACCAAAGAAGAAAAAAGAAAAAAAGATTCCTCTAAAAGAACACCCCATGAAACAAGTAAAGAGCTTCAAGTACTTAGGAAGTATAATATTATCAAATGGAAAATTGAAGACGAGATGGAAAATAGATGCAATAAGGCAAACCAACTCATTGGACAAGTGTCACAAATACTAGAGAACAAACAAGTATCAATAGTTACTAAGAAAGCACTTTACAACACAATCTTCCTACCAACTCTATCCTACCAATGTCAAACCTGAACGATGATAGGAAAAGATAAAAGAAAAATAGCAATAACAGAAATGAGATTTCTGAGAAGAATACCCAATGTATCAAGAAGAGAAAAAAATCAGAAATCAAGAAAGCAAGATTAACGACTGGAAGTTATAGCAGTGCTAGATGTTCTTGGAAGGCACCAAGTTACATGGTTTAGCCATGCAACTTGGTTACCAACTAACAGTAAATAGGGGGCACTTATGGGTTACACTCGCGTGCCGTGATTTTGATCCGGCTACTAAACTAAACTAACAGTATATAGGGAATATCAGAGAGAATCTCGACACACGAAGCCTATAAACGGACACTCTCTCGCTGTGTATGCTTCACCACGACACCGAAAGGTACAAGAAGAACACAGTGAGATGAGATGATGAGATTGTGATGTCCTGTAAAGGACATCAGACTAACTTTTTAAAAGAGTTAAGGCTACCGAGTAGTTCAGAAAGCAATGGCTGACTACTGAACGTAAACTAGCAAAGAGATCACAACAGCAAATGTTGCTGGTGTTGACAGCAACGTCCTGTAAAGGATGTGTAATTAACTTATTTTAAGGCTGCTGAAGCTGGTCAAGAGTGGGCTAAAACCTTGCTACCAACATACACCTGAAGTACCTGTCAAACGACACGCGTCAGGAAAATCGTCCGACAGACGGAGATGTACTTCCGCCATCCGTTGATGAACATGATCTTCCTATGGAAGATCGGGTCTCCGGAAGTAAACATTCCGGCGGTTAGCCCCAGACACGCGCTTGTGTGCCCCAGAAACCGCTGTAAATGGGTGGTTAGTGTAGTTCCATCCGGGATCCACCTGACCCACACACGGTGAGGTTTAGGCTTGATGTTTCTAGGGTCATTTGACAATGTCGTTGTAAAGTTGCTAGCTGTAGGAATATGAGCTGATGTGATTGATGTGTCAGTGACAACTAGTCCCTGGTAAAGAATGATACTTTAATGGGTGACAGGGATGTGGACCACAGCGATAGAAAGCCATTATCAGCGTTATCACCGTCGTCAGAATTAACTAATTTAGCCCGTAGGCTAGTAGTGGAGTGTTCTGACAAATCCTACCCATAGTTTTCTGTCCTGTACAGATCTCTTCAAATTTTAGTATACCCTGTCGCGCTGGCGTAGAGCTAGAAACTCGTCGGCTGGCTGGTGTCATGGGTTAGAAACCTCCTAAATTGACCAGGCCGTCCAAAGCCTAAATCAATCAATCAGGTGCCGTCTCCACAATGAAGGTTAGCTGTATAGGAACTCGAACACTGTCTGTCTCTCGCCTTGATTGTACATTCTGTCAGATTGATGTTCTTCCATTGCTTGATGGTATCTTCCCACTTGTTTCATTGACTGCCTCTGCCTCGTTTGCCCTCAACCTTGCCCACCAATATGGTTTTTATAAAAATGTCATGTCTTTCAACGTGGCCGGAATATTTCACTTGCCTCTGTTCTATTTATTTCATAAACTTTCTGTCCATTCCTAGTTTTTCTAGAACCTCTGTATTTAATTGTTTCTGTTTCCATGAAATACGACATATTCTTCTGAATATCCACATCTCCAAGGCCTATTTTCGACTTTCTAGCTTCTTGTTCAACGTCCAAGATTCCGCGCCATCAATTGTTGTCTCAGTCTAAATATGGGCATCAGAAAATATTTTGGGAAATAAAGGTGGTGGCGTGATACTGACCGCGTCACCCACAGGGTCCCGATTTGTCTATAAAACTATGGATAGCGCACCATATGTCCCATGCGCTAAAGGCGAGTAGAAGGGATCTTTACTTTGTGTTTTTACCCTAGGAGACACAACACTGCCTAAGACTGACCAACGTGTAGTTATAAGTTTGGATTAATATAAAATAATGGCTCATGTTTAATTTCCAGTATTTCTACAAGCCATTTCTGGTAACCCGTGTGTTGAAATGTTGTGGGATTCTCTGGAGCTATGGAGTACATGCTCGCCCACACCAGTTGGTAAATGCTGAAGAAAAAGATAATGGCGGCGTTGATAATGATTATAACTGGTCTCGTATCTATAGTATAATAATGGCATATGTGGTCTCCAAGAAAGAAGGAAATTGTGGTATATAGAAATATCAATTGGAGAACCCTTTTATGCCTCTAAAACAGTTTATAAATAAACACATACGTATTGATCTGCACTCATAAAATTAGAGAAGAAAGTAGAGACTATAGGATACACTAAACAACATACATTTTGAAAGATATAGTTATTGACCGGGATTCGAACCGGTCACCTCCAAATGCCGACAAGACCACGCTGCAGGAACAAATGTACTTCGACGCATGACCGACTAGACACCCCTAAAATAAGGTGTCCTTATTAGCCAGGTCTATCTACCACATCAACCCACAACTATGGAATATGGACAGAATTCGACATATGACCAACTAGACACCCCATATATGTATATGGTATAAACATCCAAAATGAGCGATCTGGACATTTTCAGGGAAACTAAGTAGCAAAGACAACTTATCACAAAGGGGCAGTCTTCGTTTTTGGCCACGTTGTGAGAAGACAAAAACTGGAACATGTTGTGGCAACAGGAAATATTTGGGGAAAGATAAAAGTCGCTTAAAAGTCGACAGGGTCGACTTCATTGCGCCGGGTTTTACCCCATATGGCTCGGTCTCTTTCCGTAGCACGGAAAGCGTCGCACAAAGCACGAACTCCGTAGCTTTTAACGACGACCCACAGGAGTCTCCGAAACATTTAACTCGTAAACCGACGGGCGCGGCCCGGAATAGAACCAACAACCTTCGGAACACGAGTCAAACGGCTTGACCACTTCGCCACAGGGAAAGATAGGTAGAGGAAGACAACTGAGAAGATTCTTGACAGTTTTGTGTCATGGCACGGAAGGCAGTCAACACACGAAATGATCCATGACGTCGGAGATCGTAATTTGTGGAGAGGCATGATCGCTCACGCCAGCCGGCAAGGCACTGGATTATGATGATAACACATATGGTTAAATGTCTCAGCCATCTCACGGCATGTCCGTTGTCAACTTGTTCATTATTTATAGAATATTGCAGCTAAAGTGTTTTACAGTATGCAGTAGTCAGTCTCACGAAAACCCTCCTAATTCGTCTTTTACGACATGCTTAAAAAAACACTCTATTGCTTCTATTCTTTGCTTTCTTTAATGACAACTGTAAAACACAGTCGCTGGTAAAGTATACCATTATGTTATTAGTTTGTAAATGAAAATGCTATGGCATCTTATTTAATTAAACTCTAAGGTTCTGAAAGAATCTTAAACCTGAGAGGGAAGACCAGGAGAACTTTTAATCAGATAGCGGTGGGAACTATTAGTAGTATGACTCTTCGCTGGTTGTTGAACGAGGGGACTGAGCACGTATGGGAATGTCCTGAGTGCAGTGATGTCGGTTTTAAACTCAACTCAACTCAACAACTTAAACTCTAAGTGAATATGTTCTAATTATAATTGGGCGTCTTGCATTTGAGCCACCCCATCTCGGGAATGCAGATGTTACGAGGGGGATTTAAATGACAACATTAAATGTCTTTTTTGTTTTTCTTTATAATATATTCTTAACAAAGTAATAAAAAAACAAACAAATGTATCATTGTTTGCTGTAGTCACCACTGCGTTCAATGCAAGTACTCCAGAGCCAATAAAGTGCATGGATTCCTGTAGAAAAATTCTTTGCATCACCACACTGGACCTTTATTCGCAAATGGATTTCTATACGTTTCACCCCTTCATTGATCAAGAAACGGATAACAGAACGCTGCTCCTCTTTGATGCATGTCACATACTGACATTTGCATGTCTTTGGTGTATGTCACATACTGACATTTGCATGTCTTTGATGCATGTCTCATGCTGACATTTGCATGTCTTTGATGCATGTCACATGCTGACATTTGCTTGTCTTTGGTGCATGTCACATGCTGACATTTGCATGTCTTTGGTGCATGTCACAGACTGACATTTGCATGTATTTGGTGCATGTCACAGGCTGACATGTCTTTGCAGGACTTTACAGTCAACCCTGTGTTGATTTTCTTTCCAAGTTTACGTTCAGTGATGTGTTTGTGTGTTTATTATTTGACCTATGCTGTTTTATTTTAAAATCATGAGACCTATGGTGCTATTTCAATGGTTAGATACAAATTTTGTCCATATTCCATAGTTGTGGGTTCATGTGGATGATAGACCTGGCTAATGAAGTTCTGTCCATATTCCATAGTTGTGGGTTCATGGGAATGATAGACCTGTCAAATGAAGACACCTTTTCTAGAGGTATCTATATGGTCATGGTTCGAAGTACACTTGTTCTTGCATCGAGGCACTGTCGTCATTTGGAGGTAACAGATTCGAATCCAGGTCGGTAACTATAGATTTCAATGCTTATGTTGTCTAGTATGTCCTCTAGTCTCCTGTCAACGTTTAAGTTCAAGTTAATGCCGGTATAGGAATTTAACTCCCCTACCCCGTTCCCGCTCTGTGGTGATGGTGTTACGAATGCAATTCGTAATCCCGCATACCGCGTTCGGAACACAGCTGCGGGCGTTGGTTTTACTAAAAAAGGTATGAGTGTTGGTTGTTCAGAAAGCAATGGCAAACTACTGAACGTAAACTGGCCAAAAAAATGATGGAATTCATTGCGACGTCCTGTAAAGGATATGCATTAACTTTAACCTCGTTAGCAGCGTATCTGAAGTTTACGAGCGGGCGCTCTTATCCTTTCAGCCACGCCGACTTCAAATGCCACAGACACAGTTTCAGAAAATATAATTTCTGCGATCACTTCTCATTGAATAGGATATCCTCTATACCCCATCGTACTGACAGCCCCGATAGCATCGATAACAGGTGGAGTATTTGACTGGGCAGTGGCTGACAATACTGGGCAAAGGTTTGCTAATTACTACACATCCGCTGTTGTCAGTTCTTCTTTCACGCCGGCGATAATAGTTTTTCTTTCTCTCGTGTCCTACGGATAGAGAAATTATGGGCCGTGTGAACGACTTTGTTAAACCAGCGAATGACTCTCTCGTGATGTCCTCAAAGCTGAGCTTACCAGGGTTAATGTCGCTCGGCTCCTCCTTTCTGGGTCGTGAAATATACCGCCTTTTAATCTCCTTTGACAAGCCTAAGGCCGGCCCTGTCAAATCATTGCGGCGCGGTTTCTCGCCCACAAAGAGCCCGCCTACTGCGTTCGGGAGGTGAATGGGAGATCAGAAGGCTCCGGGCCAATCACTGTTGATTCAGCCACTTCGGAAGGAGAATTTCGCAGCAAAAGTCACCCTCCCAAACATGGCCGCCGCCGACTTTCTTTCTACACCTTTCATTGAGTTGCTGTCGTTGTCCCCCAGGTGATGTCAGCGCCTGTCGCAGGTCGCCTTCGGGTCATGACAGACTAGGTGGATTCAGATCTGACGAATGTTCCTACCATAGAAAACAAGCTTTTCTTTAGCCTCGTTCAACTCTATTGCAGAAGTAAGAGACTGGTGTATCCGGATAATGAAGAGTCTTTCTATTCTCGGCGCGCTCATTGTACCAATGTTGTCTTCAGCATAACGTGTTGCGGTTTGGGAAACTGTAGTAGCTTCAATACGCCAATACCGGGAATCAGAAGTCATTCCTTTGACTGTTAAAATAGTGCACTTGTTACTATTATTGTGTGCTGCGGATTTCAGTGTTGCGATTTCTTGTAGAGGAGATTTTAACAAGGAAACAAGCGCAGTAAAAGTTTCCAGTGCATATGAATATTCATTCAGCTTTAATCAGCCATACAATGTGTGTGTGATACGGCTGTGTGTGATTCACTGTTTCTGTTATACTAGTTGTATTGCAGGATAAGTAATTATTACATTAATATTTATAGTTAGGACATATCTGTTTGACGCTCCATTTCATTGCATTGTTGTGACATTTCACGTTAGTGCAACTTATAAACTGCAATCTTCAAATTTACGTCTCTATGTGGATACAGTAGTAAATATAATTTGTGTTAAAATACTTTTTTACGGTAGTATGGTTGTTTCTGTTTGTGGTCCCAATGAAATAGTCCATGAAAATTAGACATTTACAATCTTAAGATGTTCTTGGATGTAAATCTTCTCTGGAAAGACTAGAATAGACATCTTCTGTATCAGAGTACCCGCATACTTGACCACATAATTTACTTGTCGACGGTCTGCAGTTCGGACACTGGTCATCAGGGCATGATGGACACGGTTTGCATGCGGTCAAGCAACGCTTGTGTGACCTCCAGGGAGTCTGCATTACTTCTGTCGCCTGAACTAGCGGGTAGCAGTTCAACTCTGACCAAACTATCGCCCCAAGCCGGCAGCGGCAGTGGAAGTAATATGAGTTCATCAACATTGCAGAAACAGACCAATACTAACAACAACCAAAACTCTACAGTGAATAATAACAAGAACACAAACAGTAGCAGCAGTAGCAGCCCAAAGCCATCATCCCCAGCACCCAATGGAAACTCTGATGTTTCCGGGAAGAACTTGTCCTTTTCTCCAGAGCAAGTTGCTTGTGTCTGCGAGGCTCTTCAACAGAAGAATGACATAGACCGCTTGTCAAGGTTTCTTTGGTCGCTACCCCCAAGCGAACTTCTAAGAGGCAGTGAAGCCGTACTCAAAGCTAGAGCCACCGTGGCTTTTCACCGAGAAAACTACAGAGAACTCTATTCCATTTTGGAAAGCCACACTTTTGACAGCTCCAACCACGCTTTTCTTCAACAGCTATGGTATAAAGCCCATTACCTTGAAGCCCAGAAAATCCGAGGGAGACCTTTAGGTGCTGTCGATAAATACAGGCTCCGGAGGAAGTACCCTTTGCCCAAAACAATCTGGGATGGAGAGGAGACAATCTACTGCTTTAAAGAAAAGTCGCGACAAGCGCTGAAGGATTGCTACAAACAGAACAGGTACCCGACTCCTGACGAGAAAAGAAATCTCGCTAAAAAGACAGGCCTGACGTTGACGCAAGTCAGCAACTGGTTCAAGAATAGAAGGCAGAGGGATCGGACACCTCACTCCGTACCACACATGCAGTAAGTCATTTTACTTCTGTCATATTCTAAGTTCATTGATTGACTCTTAATAGATTAAGTTTCATGGAATGATTAATCGTCTTAGTCGACTTCCCGTATCTGTCATAGGTTTATATACAGTAGTTTTCTTTCCGCAACCCCTTTTAATTTGATATATAATAGAGAGGCGTTATTCGCAGCGCGATGAGGATAATACTGAGCGTTATTCACAGCTGCGAGATTTAAGTGTGGCTCCCATTGACAATTTAAATCATGTTTTATATATATATATATATATATATATATATATATATATATATATATATATATATATATATATATATATATATATATATATATATATATATATATATATATATATATATATATATATACACACACACACATTTAGTTCTGTATGCAGTTCCTAACCCTAGCACTAACCCGAAACTTTAAAAGAACGCTTCTTTAGTTCTCGCTCCTTGACGAACATTTTAAACGATAGTAAACGTCACGTGACCAGAAGCGACTGCGAATAACACACAGCTATGGGAGGCGTTGTTCACAGCGCGCTACGAATAATCATTTCGTATAAAATAGATTTTGCCATCTACCATATTAACAACTGTTACATCATAACTGTGACACACTCCTACTTTAAATTTTTCGCCATGCATTTTTGTTTGTCATTGAACCTTTTAACGGATTATACATCTCCCTGAGCGTACCCACATAGTCAATTCTAGCTCTGTTCACGTGTTCTCTACAACTAAACCTGTGTTACTGAAGCTTTGATGGCTCAATTGCTAGCACTCTCGGCTGTCGGTCCAGGAGGCCATGTGTTCGGATCCCTCTTGAGGCTGGGACACTTTACAGATGCAAAGGGCTCCCTGGACAAACCAGCATCAAATGGGCACTAGAAAACAGTGTGGGAAATAAAGGTGGCCAGTTTGATATTAACCACAATAACCATCGAGTGTCAATCGGTCTATATAACATGAGGTTAGCACCATATACCAAATACCACTCATGACAAGGGAAGAGTCCACTCCTGACTTTATACTGATGGAGGTGGTCAGACATGAGCACTATGCAGGAAGCCAAAAAACGATTAATTTATCCTTTATACTTATCCTTAATTGTGAAGAGTCCACTCTTTACTTTATACTGATATTATACTATTATACTTATCCTTACTTAGGAAGAGACCAATCCTTACTTTATATTTATATTATACGTACCCATACTTGGGAAGGGCCTACTCCATACTTTATATTGATAGTATTCTTATCCCTACTTGGGAAACGTCCACTCCTTACTGTATATTACTATTATACTTATCCTTACTTAACCTTACTGGAAAAGGTCCACTACTTACTTTATATTGATATTATGCTTATCCTTACTTATCCTTACTTGGGTCACGTGAACTCTTTACTGTATATTGATATTAGACTTATACTTACTTATCCTTGTTTGGGAAACATCCACTCCTTATTGTATATTGATATTAGACTTATCCTTACTTAACTTTACTGGAAAACTTCCACTCTATACTTTATATTGATATTATGCTTATCATTACCTATCCTTACTTGGGTCACGTTCACTCTCTACTGTATATTGATAGTAGACTTATCCTTAATTCAGAAGTGTCCCCTTTTTACTGTATAGTGATATTATACTTATCTTTATTTTGGAAAGATCTACCCCTTTTTATATTGATATTATAATTAGTCTTCATTATCCTTACTTGGAGAAGGTCCACTCACTACTTTAAGTTGATATTATTCTTATTCTTACTTGGGAGAGGTCCACTCCTTACTTTATATTAATATTCTGTTAGTTAGTTAATTAGTTAGTTAGTTAGTTAGTTAGTTAGTTGGTTGGTTGGTTGGTTGGTTAGTTAGTTAGTTAGTTAGTTAGTTAATTAGTTAGTTAGTTAGTTAGTTAGTTAGTTACTTGCTTGCTTACTTACTTACTTACTTACTTAGTTAATTAGTTAGTTAGTTTGTTTGTTTGTTTGTTATTTGGTTAATTGGTTAGTTGGTTAATTGGTTAGTTGGTTAGTTGGTTGGTTGATTGATTGCTTGCTTGTTTGCTTGCTTGGTTGTTTAGTTAGTTAGTTAGTTTGTTTGTTAGTTAGTTAGTTAGTTAGTTAGTTAGTTAGTTAGTTGTCAGTTAGTTAGTCAGTTAGTTAGTTAGTTGGTTGGTTAGTTGGTTGGTTGGTTGGTTGGTTAGTTAGTTGGTTGGTTGGTTGGTTGGTGGGTTAGATAGTTAGTTAGTTAGTTAGTCAGTCAGTTAGTTAGTTAGTTAGTTAGTTAGTTAGTTAGTTAGTTGGTTGGTTGGTTGGTTGGTGGGTTAGATAGTTAGTTAGTTAGTTAGTTAGTTGGTTAGTTAGTTGGCTAGTTAGTTAGTTGGCTAGTTGGTTAGTTAGTTGGTTGGTTAGTTAGTTGGCTAGTTAGTTAGTTGGCTAGTTGGCTAGTTGGTTAGTTAGTTAGTTAGTTAGTTAGTTAGTTAGTTAGTTGGTTGGTTGGTTGGTTGGTTGGTTGGGTGGGTGGTTGGTTGGTTGGTTGGTTGGTTGGTTGGTTTATTAGGTGGGTGGTTGGTTGGTTGGTTGGTTAGTTAGTTACTTACTTACTTGCTTACTTACTTACTTACTTACTTACTTACTTACTTACTTACTTACTTAGTTAGTTACTTACTTACTTGCTTACTTGCTTACTTACTTAGTTAGTTAGTTAGTTAGTTAGTTAGTTAGTTTGTTTGTTTGTTTGTTAGTTATTTGGTTAATTTGCTAGTATGTTAATTGGTTAGTTGGTTAGTTGGTTGGTTGATTGCTTGCTTGCTTGTTTGCTTGCTTGGTTGTTTAGTTAGTTAGTTAGTAATTAGTTAATTAGTTAGTTAGTTAGTTAGTTAGTTAGTTAGTTGGTTGGTTGGTTAGTTGGTTGGTTGGTTAGTTAGTTAGTTGGTTGGTTGGTTGGTGGGTTAGATAGTTAGTTAGTTAGTTAGTTAGTCAGTTAGTTAGTTTGTTAGTTAGTTAGTTAGTTAGTTGGTTGGTTGGTTGGTGGGTTAGATAGTTAGTTAGTTAGTTAGTTAGTTGGTTGGTTAGTTAGTTGGCTAGTTAGTTAGTTAGTTGGCTAGTTGGTTAGTTAGTTGGTTGGTTAGTTAGTTGGTTGGTTGGTTGGTGGGTTAGATAGTTAGTTAGTTAGTTAGTTAGTTAGTCAGTTAGTTAGTTAGTTAGTTAGTTAGTTAGTTAGCATAGTGCTCTTGTCTGGCCACGTCTCTTTTAACTTGCTGTTCTCGAAGTCTGACCATGGTTGTAGATTCACAGTGATCACTTGGTTATTGCAAATGTCTTACTTCTCGTAGAGCATTCAGTATATCAGCCTGGTCGATGGCTCGTCCGCCCTCCACAGTAGCCTTATCTGCAAGCCTGTCTGTCTGCTAATTTCCTTGAACACCCGCATGCTCTGGCACAAAAAGGAAACTAATCTTTGCCCGCCGTGACAGCCCCAGAGACAACAACCACTCTCTTCGGACCCAGCCAGTCTCTGTGTTCCTGAGCATACTCATTGAGTCATCACGGAAGCATGCCCGTATCTATGTCTCTAACCATGTTATTGCTTTACTTACTGCCGTGACTTCCATAATCAGGCTACTTGTGGTCTCAACAAAAGCACCAGAGTCCTCCTTCACAACTCTCCCTCGGCCCACGAACTTCTCACGCGTCGAACGACCGACCCATCTGTGTAAGTGACAGCATCACCTTCTAAAGAATTCTCGAAGATCAAAGCCTGTACAACCACCTCCACAGCTGCCGGAATTTCTTGTCTGCATTTCTGCCTAGTTGGATTGAAACTGAAAAAGACGTACAGAACTATGTTGACACTTGCACCCACCCCTCGCCAAGTCCTAAGGTCTCAAGTGAACACACCTGCTGAAGAATGTCTTCGGCTTGTCCACGACTTTCATCGTTTTAACCTGCTGCCCTTTACCTTCTTAATCTCGCAATGCAGTGGATGTTGTGTGTTTGCGTTGACTCTGAGATAGGCACATGCTTGTCAAAATTGTATTCTGTCTCCCATGGTTGGAAAATTAAGAAGTTGGCATATCGCCCTGCATGCTTTGTCTCTTGTACATCCACGAATAATGCGCATAGCTTCGATCTGTATCCTCTCCATCCTTTCTGTCTTCTTATGGCTGAGAGTCAGGATCGACATCGCATACTCCAAAACAGAAAGGACCAGACACGCGTAAAGAAGACATAGATGGCGCTGCTCACAGTTTGTCGCGGCCATCACCTTTATCGCATCCAAACCCGGCATGGCCTTTGTTATCACCTGGTCTATATACTCAGTATAAGCAAGGCTTAGAACAAAACGTATCACCAAGTATTTCATTGCCTTCGTTCTCTCCACAACCTCTGAGCACAGATTTACAGCTGGTGTTGAAGTTTTGACAATATGGTTATTCAAAGAGAACCACGTCACTGCTGCTTTCGTTGGGTTCACTTTTACACCATACCAACGCAAGGCAGTGTGCTGCCAAATCTCCCGCAGCTGTGTTTTGAACGTATACGGGTTTGCGCATTGCAATTGTATATCCGTCGCCACAGAGCCGGCTCTGTAAGGATAAAGTAAGGATAGGTAAGGATAAGTAAGGATAAGTATAATATCAGTATACAGTCAGGAGTGGACCTTTCCCAAGAGTCTTGGGGAGGAATAATTGGCGCAACAGGGCTCGACGGGTAACACTAGACCACTTATATTGGTTAAACATGGTCTCAAATTTATCAAACTCCTCGAAGAATGGCTCGAGTGATTCAGACTCTGCAACTTCAGATTAATAATGACAATATACTGTCGTAATTTCATTTCATTTTTTTTTTTTTTTGGTTCAATGGGACACCCTTGGGCACGGTGGGGTACCCGTTTAGCCCCACAGTCAGGGTTACACGAAGCCATGGGTGCAGGTGATGGATGGAGTTGACGAGCAGCCAACAGATAGTTGTTAATTATGGTCTCCAATTTCACTACGGTAGGCAGAGGGTTTCTTTTTGAAGACAATGGCTAGAGTTATTGGTCAGTATATGGTCACTGGTAAGAAGGAAAGCAATGGCAAACTACCTTCTTTACAGATGTCTAGATAGTCATATTTCGTCAATTCATAGCGAATCCGAGAAGCGGTGTAAATGGGTCTCCATGCGGCAGCCTCTCCAGGTACTATGGTTATAGCGTGAGACGGCGAAACATGACCACCAAAGCTTATTGACATGGCACATGATGATGATGATTTCTACAAATCGCTTTTGATAATCCGTGTAATATGTGGTTGTATTTCCTGTTATAAGTCGCTCTGAAACAATTAGCTTCAAAATTACAAATCATTATTAGAAAGTTACTTACACTAATGTGGATGTTGGTTGGTTGATTGGTTGATTAGTTGACTGGACGCTTGATTGATTGTCAGGTTGGTTGGTGGATTGGCTGATTGTTTGGTTGATTTTTGATTGATTGATTGATTGATTGATTGATTGATTGATTGATTGATTGATTGATGAATTTGTTGGTTGGTTGATTAGTTGCCTGAATGGTTGTTGGATTGGTTGGTTAATTGGTATGGTGATAAACCGGTTGTTCATTGATAGGTTAGTTGTTGGATTGGTATGTTGATTATTATTATATTTTTATATTATTACTGTAAGACAGATTTAATGTGGCGAGCCGCGGTAGCACTTGCCTGCAGACCCAGTGGACACGTATTTGAATCCGTATCGAGATGTGGATTTTGTGTGTTTTGTTTGTAACGACAAGTCAACACTTATGTCCAACTGACCTATGTGAGGAACGAATCCATTCCACCGCCGTCAGGAGAGAACATTGAAGAGTGTTATATCTCTCACACATTTGACCTCCTTTACTTTGCTAGACATTTATAATTCAGTATTTGTATATCCTCGACATCTGTAATTCGGGATAGATATATCTTTGACAGTTGTAATTCAGTGTGTTATGCCATAGACAGTTGTAATTCAGTGTTTTATGCCATCGTCATCTTCATGTGCCATGCCGATAAGCGTGGACGATATTGTAGATACTGATGTCTAGGTGATAAGGCAGCCAGCCTGCCACCATCCCTCCTTAGTCGCCACTTACGTCATGCATGCCAGGTTACTGTGTGTCTCATGTTTGCTTCTCTTATGGGCCTCTGTAACACACAGGACAATGCATTACAATACGAACGGAAATCATACCAATAATGTATGTTGAACTCGAACTGTCTTGGAAAGCCAGCAATCTAACTGTCATGTTCCCGGAGCAGTTTTGTGTAGATTCCATCGTTAGCAAGTGCCATGCCGGATGGCGTAAGCTCTATTGTCTCTCCATATGTGTCCGTCTTTGGTGTTCTGAGCCAAGTCTACTGCTGGTCTTTGTCCATGCCAGCATCCTAGAACATCAAGTATGATTTCTTTCTGTTTGCTTCTTCCCCAGCAGCTTTAGAAGACATGTGACGATCTTTCCAGCCGTCTCAATGTTCTCCAATGCCTCTCTTCTCATTGTATGACTAAAGACTGAACAATAAAAAAGACTGGACAAAATAACCGCGGCAGGAGATCCTCCTCTTCGAACGTCAAGCATTCTTTGCCCACATTGTCAAAGAACATTTCGAGCCAAAATAGACCTTATCAGCCATCTTAGAACTCACGGCTCCAACTTTCAAACCCACTGGATGAATTGAATGATCATCATCATTCTTGATGGACAAACACCAGGACCAAAGAACATTGTTTGTTTCTGTCTTATAGTTGAGTATAACTTCCATTGTTATTTAGCCTCTTCCATACAGTCGTTGTTAGTTACTCTGGTCGTCCAAGATATTGACAAAATGTGTTTCAGAACCCCCACATCCATTACTTTTCACTGCTTCCAAAATATTTTTGTTCACATTCCGCGATTTACTGCCGTAGAACAGAACAGGTTCTATATAACATTTCAGTTCTCACCTTCGGCTGTTATGAAATAAATGTATTTAAGCCTTACATTTCGTACTTTATTATTTTTCGCACTTCACAATTGCCTTATTCAAAATGTGAAGCTAATTTAGTTTTATTGCTTAAGTTTGGGTGCAGCATAATGGTTGCACAGACTTCTATTATACTATTCTTTCTTATGTGTTATTCTATATATGTAGTTTGTTCTTGTTATATATTGTTTACATCTTCTTTTCTTGGTCTCTAGTATTGTCTGGTTTTAAAGTCTTTATATAGATAGGATTTGGGAGTCACTTGGTTCAGGTAATCTATTAATGGCAACTTTGTTGTCATTATCAGTTGCACTCTAGTCCTCTTCTTCTCCTCCTCCTCCGCCTCTTCTTCCTCCTCCTCCTTGTCCTCCTCTTCCTCTTCCTCCTCCCTCTTCTTTTTCTTTTTCTTCTTCTTCTTCTTCTTCTTCTTCTTCTTCTTCTTCTTCTTCTTCTTCTTCTTCTTCTTCTTCTTCTTCTTCTTCTTCTTCTTCTTCTTCTTCTTCTTCTTCTTCTTCTTCTTCTTCTTCTTCTTCTTCTTCTTCATCTTCATCTTCTTCTTCTTCTTCTTCTTCTTCTTCTTCTTCTTCTTCTTCTTCTTCTTCTTCTTCTTCTTCTTCTTCTTCTTCTTCTTCTTCTTCTTCTTCTTCTTCTTCTTCTTCTTCTTTTCTTCTTCTTCTCCTTCTCCTCCTCCTCCTCCTCCTCCTCTGCCTCTTTTTCGTCGTCGTCGTCGTCGTCCTCCTCCTCCTCCTCCTCCTCCTCCTCCTCCTTCTTCTTCTTCTTCTTCTTCTTCTTCTTCTTCTTCTTCTTCTTCTTCTTCTTCTTCTTCTTCTTCTTCTTCTTCTTCTTCTTCCTTCTTCTTCTTCTCCTCCTCCTTCTCCTCCTCCTCCTCCCTCTTCTTCTTCTTCTTCTTCTTCTTCTTCTTCTTCTTCTTCTTCTTCTTCTTCTTCTTCTTCTTCTTCTTCTTCTTCTTCTTCTTCTTCTTCTTGTATAGGTGGAGGATATGTACTTGAGAGGTGGCGGATATTGAGTGGGTGAGTGGGTGTAGGTTGGCTTAAGTGTGTGTGGGTGGTGGGGGAATTTTGAGGGTGGATGATGTATGTATGGATATGTGCGGGATGTGTGGGTTGACAGGGTGGATGTGTGCGTGTCGGTTATGGGATGGGTGGGGGATGTATGTGTGGGTGGATTGGTGGGTGGGTGGCGGCATGTATCTTTGCCTGAGTCTGTGTGAGTGCGAGGAGGTATGTGTTGGTGGGTGGGGTTGTGGTGGGGTTGTGGTGGGGTTGTGGTGAGTGGGGATGTGTGGGTGGCTAAGGGATGTGTGGGTGGCTGCGGGGTGTGATGGTGGATGGGGGATGTGTCTCACAACATTGCAATATGCACTGTTTATGTTTACAACTTTCATTTGACAATGTTTTTTTTTTCATGTGAATGTACCATGCGTAATATGCATTGTTTATGCTTACAAAATCAATTTGACAATGTTTGTTTTCCCTATGTAAATGTAACATGCACATTTGATGAATGAAAGATGAGTGATCGAAAGGGCGGAATGTAAGACGGGCCTGCGTGCCCAATTTGTTACCCTTTTAAAATAAAGTTCGTTCGTTCGTTCGTTTGTTCGTTCTTCTCATCCTCCTCCTCCTCCTCCCCTCCTTCTCCTCCTCCTCCCCCTCCTCCTCCTCCTCCCCCTCCTCCTCCTCCTCCTCAACCTTTGCACACATACAATATTTTATCTCTCTCAAGATGACCTCAATGCAGCTCATGCTGCGCAAATATACGATTCCATGCTGTTCACATCTACTACTCCCCCGCTATGGGATACAGAGACGACCAAGTGTAGACTGGACTTTTACTGACCAATATTTCTAGCTTAGAGTATTGTGTACACTCGCTAGTCTGGATCACGAGTGGAGTAAGCACCACAGTATCCTCTATGACTAATACTGTCGAAGACTAACTTTGCATGCTGCGAGATTCACAACAAAGTGTCACAGCAATTCTCCATGATAATAGTAGATAGTCTGCACCTACGTCATGCGTCTGGCTGCTGGAGAGATCCCGGGCGTGCTTGATATCCATGTGGCTTGGTGGGATTGAAATACGCCATCACGTTCCCGCCCCGTTCTTATACGAGTTTAGTTTAGTCGACGGATCAACATCACGGCATACGAGTTGTAACTCATAAGTGCTCCGTTCTACTCCTAACTCAAGCCCGAGTCCGGAAAATCTCAGCTTAGTGCACAAACTCCGTTGCACTGGCGAGGATTCTAAAATACTTTAGGTAGATTTTTAACTCGAAATTTTGCCCGGTCAGCGCCGTTAGGCTAAGCTTTTTCGATTTCCAACTGCCAAGCGATTTTTTACGCGCGCAACAATACACACGGGCGTCCGATCTCACTACCCAGAGACCAGGGGGAATTTTGTTACTAGGAGTCCACGTGAAAAAATCCCGGCCCTCACCGGGGCTTGAACCCAGGCCCTCCAGCACTCGAGGCGGACACCATACCTTGAGACGACTCATCCCCCCCCCCCCCCCCTCTCGTATACGAGTAAACAACTCGAATTCACATATTTGTAAAATAACTTGAATGCATTAACTAGAGTTGGCAATTCTCGAAAACTACAATTCGCATTGTCAGGATCTGAAAACAACAATTTGAATTGATGAGTTTCAATAACATCTCAAATCGACAATGTTCGAAGAAAGCTCGAAGTGGCAGAATTTGAAAACCAACAAACATCAAATGGACAAAGTTCGTAAATAACAACTCGTATCAACAAGGTTCAAAAACAACAAATAGAATCCACAATGTTAGAAAGCAACAAACCGAATCAATAAGGTTTGTAAACAGCTTGTATCGACAGCCAATGAAAGCAAATCGAATCGACAGCAGTTGAAAACAACAATTGTAATCTAAAGGATTTTTAAACAGCAAATTGAATCGGCAATGTATTTTTAAAAACAAAACAACAACAAAAACTCGATATTATTCGAAAATAGCCCGAATCAACAAAGTGTTGCTTGCTTGCTTGCTTGTGTTCGTTGGCTTGAGCTCCAACGCGAAGTCCTGTATGTCGGATGAAGGCATCCTGTTGTCCAACATCAGTGTGATGTCATACAGGACCTGAGGTTTGCGTGAGTATCCGTTGTCCCATGTCTGGCTTATTGGTATGAAAACAACTCAAATCAAAAAGGGGTGCTCGAATCGTCAGTTCTGAAATAACTCGAAACAACAATTTTAGAAATAGCAACGACAAACCCACAATTGTATGCGCTAGTGATCGACTGTCTGTTGTTGTGAGTGTCCCACGCCACTTGAAAGTGACCCGTCTATTTCAACTTATTATGTGTCATGGGATAATAAATCGTCTTAAGCGACTTCCCGTATGTGTCATGGGCTTAAATAATCGCCGAAATATTGTCATTGCGTTATAATACACAACTTGTTACACATATAATAAATGTCTGCTACCATATCAACAACTTGTAAGTCATAACTGTGACACGCACCCCCCCCCCCCCTACTTTCCATTTTACCCCATCCATTATTATTTGGTCCAAACCTACTTTTTGTTTGGCATAGAATCTGTTAATTTTCTGTGCTTAAGGTAATTAATTAGTTAGTTAGTCGCCGCTCCGACTTCACGGCAAAGGGTCACCCCATAATGCTCCGTTCCTGTGCCAGTAAATATCACACAACAGCTCCTCACTGCCCCATGTGACAAGTGGAACAGACAGGAGTCTCGACAAACCAACGTAATTCCGAAACCAAGTTAATGACATGCTATAGGTATTAGCGTGAGCGTAGCGCCTAGACGCTCGCTTGCCGTATCGGTGATCTGGGGTTCGACTCGGGTCAGTGTGGTTTCGAATTTATTTTAAAAGACTTCGGCTGCCAGGTCGACCCAGTTTGCAATGGTAACCAGGACATGTGTAGGGAAGTGAAGGTGCCCGGTGTGTTACCGATCACATGACCTCGGAAGTGCCGTTTGGCCTATAGAAAAATATGACTCTAGCACCATATGCGGAATGCATCTTTGGTGCGTAAAAGGTATCTCATAAAAGGTATCTCATAAAAGGTATCTCATAAAAGGTATCTCGTAAAAGGTATCTCATAAAAGGTATCTCATAAAAGGTATCTCATAAAAGGTATCTCATAAAAGGTATCTCATAAAAGGGATCTCATAAAAGGTATCTCATAAAAGGGATCTCATAAAAGGTATCTCATAAAAGGTATCTCATAAAAGGGATCTCATAAAAGGGATCTCATAAAAAAGATCTCATAAAAGGGATCGCATAAAAGGGATCTTGTCTTGTGTTGTGTTGTGTTGTGTTGTGTTGAGTCGAGTCGAATTAAGTTGTGTTGAGTTGAGTTGAGTTGTGTTGAGTTAAGTTGTGGTGAATTGAGTTATGTTGTGTTGAGTCTAGTTGAGTTGTATTGAGTTGAGTTGCGTTGTGTTGAGTCTAGTTGAGTTGAGTTGTGTTGAGTTGTGTTGTGTCGAGTTGTGTTGAGTCTTGTTGAGTTGAGAAGCGACATCATTGCACTCGGCGCATTTCCATAAGTCATCATCTTCAACAGCCAGCGTAGAGTTCCAATACTAATGGTGCCCTTTGCCATCTGATTATATGCCCGTCTTGCTTTACCTCTGAGTGACGGCTGTCCTCGGCCAGATCTTCTGACAACCTCTTGCTGCTGCATTCTCTCTAACCCACCATAGTCTGTTTTTTCATCCGCATTAATAACATGCTCCCAGAAGGCCTTCACCACATCTGCCTTATCATGCATCATATCACCCCTAAATGATGTGGCACCGGTATCAGACACCAGCTAAGACTTGTTGTCGATTTCAGTACAAGCCGGAGTCGTGTGTCAGCACCAGGTTGTTGTTGTTATTTGTCTGTGAACGTCTGACATTCAGCTGTCATTGTCATTTACTGTCATTTACTGCCAATATAGTGCCTTGCGGTGCATGGCAGAGGGGCCGTTGAGGAATTAAGGCCGCCTGGCTAGTGCAGTCGCCGCGAACTGTGCAGGTTAGAATTTTCTTTTTGCCCCCGACAGAAAAAAATCCCACCTTACCGGGGGATCGAACCCGGGTCTCCCGAAGGACAGTCCTGCGTTCTAGCCACTCGGCCAGCCTCTGCTGACACTCAGCATGCATGAGAACCAGTTGTCGTCATCTTGTTGACATTTAATGTTTTCTGGGAAACAAACTTGACAGTAACGCCAAAAGTAAGCAAGTAGTAAAGGACTATTTCACTCGCCTTAAAGTGCATTGGACATTATATAGCAAGATCCATATATTTATAGACCGAACGGCTCTCATTGTGTGACGTGGATGACGTCACGCCCGTCGCTTTTACTTCCCAATACATTTCCTGGTATCCAATTTAGGCTAAGCTGACTTTCGAGCCCAGGTCAATTGTCGAAATTCGAAGCCACATTGGTGAGTGTCGAACCCAAGACCACAGATATAGCATGCGTGCGTGCGCCTACCCGCTACACTATGTCTTTAACAAAAAGCTACTTGTATGTTATTTTGCAGAACATTGCAATCTACCCCAGCATCTTGTGGCCAGTTTTAAGCAACAATAAACATTTCGTTTTCAATTTGAAATTACCCACACGTCCCACATTGGAACAATACCTGTGACTATGTGTTTTAAGTGTTTCAGTCGAAGTATTATTCAATTATTCACCTTTTAAAAACAGTCGGTTAAAAGTCGACAAGGTCGACTTCATTGCACCGGGTTTTTATCCCATATGGCTCAGTCTCTTTCCGTAGCGAACTGCAGAAAGCGTCGCACAAAGCACGAAATCCGTAGCTCCTGCGACGACCCCCAGGCGTCTCCGAATAAAAATGCACTGGTGAACCGAAGGACGCGGCCCAGAATCTGACAAGCAACCTTCGGAGTCTGAGTCAGACGGCTTGACCACTTCGCCACAGAGACGGAAATTTATTCACTTCATTATAACATATAACTCTGCAGTATGCACCTGGCTAGGTGCAGCGAACTACGTCAGGCAGTAAATCATGCAACATATTGTATGAGGCTTCTGTGTTTAAAAGATAGGACGGCATTGCGTGAGCTGGTTGAGTGTCCATGTTCCACAAGAATAAAACGTAGAAGTAGAAGCAGCTTTTACTGGGAGGAAGGGGAAAACCTACACTAGAAACGCTATCGATAATAACACGAAGAAAATAAAAGATTATGTTAACCTGTGTCGTATTCGTCAGAGGCAGAAATCTAAAGGGTTCAAATACGATTGACCTGTGTTGTGAATGGGGCTATTGATGCGATACTTAACTAAAATCAAATAAAGATACTTCGAGACGTTCTATTGATGCACGAGGCATTCACAGTAGTTCGCAGCGAACAACTGATGTTGAGGTGAATTATTTCGACTGGTGGCGAAAGAAATAGGGAATGATTGCTGTCGAACGGTTTATAAAATAATATAACGATATGTGATTGTGATACTTCAATTCTCCAGCTAAGCACTCTTGTTCTTTTGTTCGCCGAAAAAGACTTTTATCGAACCGCTCTCTTGTATCTGTGTGTTTCATTCCTTTTGTGGACTTTTCAGTTATCTTTAGTGTTCATTCGCTTTCTTGATTGGTAGTACTGACCTATTCAGTTTGTAAACAAAAACGTAAAACTGTTATCTGAGGTGAGCATGGCCGAATGGATAAGAACGCTCCCTCTTAATAAAACTTCCGATGTGCTGATGCTGAGGTAGCGTGTTAAATCCCTGCACGGGTCAGTAGCATTATAATGTTGATTTCTCGTCTTTGACTTTGGGAGGTAAATTACAAGTATCTCATAAGTCGGAGTTGGTTCGCCTAATGACGAGGGGTACTGGCAATTGAGACAGCTAATAGACACCCAAAAATCACCCAAAAATCATTCCAGTGCAGTATAAGTAGCGTGTGATCATTACGCTTGGGGTCAAGGTTAGTGAGTGCAAAACACAAATAACAACAAAACTCGTAATTCTGCCCTTACATCTCATATTCTCTTAAGTTTCATGTACTCTTAAATTTAATGTACTCTTAAGTTTCATGTACTCTTAAGTTTCATGTACTCTTAAGTCTGATGTACTCTTAAGTTTCATGTACTCTTAAGTCTGATGTACTCTTAAGTTTCATGTACTCTTAAGTCTGATGTACTCTTAAGTTTCATGTACTCATATGTCTGATGTACCCTTAAATTTAATGTACTCTTAAGTCTGATGTAATCTTAAGTTTGATGTACTCTTAAGTTCAAAGTATTCTTCAGTTTCATGTACTCTTAAGTCCAATGTACTCTTCAGTTCCATGTACTCTTAAGTTTGATGTACTCTTAAGATTGATGTAATCTTAAGTTTAATGTACTCTTGAGTTTCATGTACTCTTAAGTTTCATGTACAAGTTCAATGCACTCTTCAGTTTCATGTACTCTTAAGTTTCGTGTACTCTTAAGTTATGTACTCTTAAATTTAATGTACTCTTAAGTCTGATGAAGTTTTAAGTTTGATGTACTCTTAAGTTCAATGTACTCTTCAGTTTCATGTACTCTTATGTTTCATGTACTCATAAGTCTGATGTACTCTTAAATTTAATGTACTCTTAAGTCTGATGTAGCCTTAAGTTTGATGTACTCTTAACTTCAATGTACTCTTCAGTTTCATGTACTCTTAAGTTTCGTATACTCTTAAGTTTCATTTACTCTTAAGTCTGATCTCCAAGCTCACAAATCAACGGGGTATACAAGAGTGGTACTGAAACTTCACATCCTCGAAGAGGCTAGGATGTAATCAGTCCATAAATCAACACAGCACACGCTGACTGCTTGCGTTCAGACCCAGGTTGGGAGGGTTTTCTCCAGGTGCTGTAGGCGCCTCGTGGTCATCAGAATTTAACCTAGTGCCTGGAGGGGATCCGTAGTGAGAGAAGTCAGAACACAGTGTGTGTTCTTAAGTTAAATGTAGATGGCAAGTGTCCCTCCCTATCGCTTTGTCTCACTGATTATGTTTCTTTCTTTCTTTCTTTCTTTCTTTCTTTCTTTCTTTCTTTCTTTCTTTCTTTCTTTCTTTCTTCATTCCTTCTCTTTCTTTCCTCCTGCTTTGTTTGTTTGTTTGTTTCTTATTTTTATCTTCATTATCTGTAATAGAAAACATATTATTATATTAAACAACAAGCAAGAAACATGTAAACAACACAAACAAACAAAGGCAGTCAAATTTATTGTCAGGATGATAATAACACATGTATAAGTTGTAAGTTAAAACTTAGTGAGAACTTTTATGCATAGATAACAAAATGACAAAATTATAATCTCAGACAACTTGTGAGTAATGTTTTTGCATATAAAGGTAGTAAGACATTTATAGTTGAGACAAGTGCTAAGAAATTTAGTTGCATTTAAACCTGGTCAGACATTTATAGTGTCTGACATGTTGTGAACATTTTGTTTGCAAATAAAGGTAGTGAGATATTTATAGTTTAGACAAGTTGTGATAAACTTATTTGCATATATACATAGTGAGATACTTTTAGTTTCAGAAGACTATTTTGAGAAATTTATTTGCAAATAAAGATAGTGAGATAATTAAAGTCTCGACACGTAGTGATACATTTATTTGCCTGTAAATGTAGTGAGATATTTATAGTCTCCGAGAAGTGCTGGGAAATTTATACGCACAGAAAACTAGTGACAGATTTAGTTTTAAGCTAGTTGTAAAAACTATTTGCTTATAAATGTAGTGACAAATTTATAGTCTGAGATAAACTGTGTGAAATGTTATTACACAGTGACACATTTATAATCTCCGATCAGTTATGCGACAATTATTACTATAGTAAATTATTGACTCATTTATAGTCTCTGACATCATTATCATTCACCGTGTGTAGTACCAACAAGCATGAGCGGTCACTGTTCGCCACCTCACTCTATCACCGTTTTGGATATTAGTGAGGCGTGTAGTAATGAACGTTGCACATTTCCCGTTTCTTTATAAAGCTTATATTGATATTGTTGGTGTTGTTGTTCTTGGTTAGACTTATAGGTTATAAGTTATAAGTTATGTAAGGATGACATAATGTATAAAAGACAGAGATAACACGGGCAGAGTGTTAAACCGGCCTGTGTGTCAATTTCTTAACCATTTGAACATAAAGTTCATTCCTCGTTTGTTCGTTCAGTATTCTTGTCCGGGGTATGCCACGTAGCCAAGTGGTACAGATACTCTAATCTCTTTCTTCCCCGTCGCCTTTTCTCTTTAACTTTGCCAATTGTCCCTAAGTTTTCTAGTTATTAATCTTCCCATACCGTGCAATCAGGCTAGTCTACGTCTAATTTCTGTAATCTATGAACTTTTTTTAAAATTTGTTTCTGGACACGAAACGGGTGTAATGGCTTTATGATACCAATACTTTTTCTGTTTCTATTTTAATTTTTTTTTTTTTTTTTAAATTCATATACTATTTTACAGGACATCGCTGTCAACACCAACACAGCTGACGATGATGTCTTGACAAGTTTACGTTCAGTAGTTTGCCATTGCTTCCTGAACGACCGGCTCCCAAAACATCACGTTAAAACCCAGCGCAACACGGTCTGCTTCCAAATCGGTCGCAGCTGTGTTTCGAACGCAGGAAAACGGAATTACGAACCGCGTTCGTAACACCTTTGCCAAGGAGACAATTTTTAATGACATGTTCTAATTTCATATTGTTCTTTAGGTATGTTTGTATTTTTCATGATGAAGGTCATTAAGATTGACACGTCGATTCGTTATCTTGCGAAGTAAATTATTTTATCTTGTTTTTATGTTATTGTTATCATTGTTATTTTTATACTGTTATTTCCGTGTACCGGATTCGCGTTCGTTGTAACGTACGTACATTGTGTCTGTGTTTATTACCTCTGACATTTTCCCACGGGTCACACTCACCCATATTTTTTTTATATTGCTTTAATTTTATTTATTTAATTATTATTATTTTTTTTGTGGGGGGGGGGGGGGGGGTTATTTATTTCCGAACAGTATGGCATTAACGTGGCTGATAACATTCAGAATATTCTGGAACCTGTCTGCGAAAGTATGACGACCGCGAAGGGGACCGACCAGCCCACTCAAATGTCATGGTCTAGACCAGGGGTTGCCAACACGAGGCCCGCGTGTCGCATGCGGCCCGCCGGGAGTCATGTTGCGGCCCGCGGGATGGGAAGCGATGATGTGGTCGAAGCTGTAGCACGCTTGCTTGTTTACTTTAATTAACAAACAAACAAAATAATAATTTAGGTGCGTGGCCTAGCCTGAAATATTATTTCTGAAATTTGGCCCGCCTGCTGAAAAGGTTGGCCACCTCTGGTCTAGGCTATGTGAAGACGGTATATCACCACTGGATGTTTGATGTGTTGAATACGTCTCTGGTCGATGTACTTCCTATGACATTTAACGGCTAGGGCAATTTAAAACTGCGTTGACCTGGACCTTGGATCCATTACAAATCCGTTTCGACCAGGAGGAGCGTCTTGCTGAGTGGCTAGTACGTCTGCTACCCATTTGGGAGACCCATGTTCGAATCCTCAATAAGATGGTGGATTTTTTGTTCTGTCGGCGGGGAGGGGGGAGATGAAAACCCTAACCTCCACAGTTCGCGGCGACAGCGCTAGCCAGGCGCTCTTAATTCCTCAGGCTCAAGACCCCTCTGTCATGCACAGCAAGGTAACATAGGCAGTAATCACAGCTTTTGATGGCTTCGACCGGGACTTGATCACATAATCATCGCATCCCTGCAGGGGAGCGTTTTTAACCTATGGATTTAGAATAATCACCTAAAAAGCTAAGTGTGTCGAAAATAGTGGAAACTTTAAATCACATATAAAAGTGGTATGACTACGTAATAAGCATTAATTAACAAAGTCGGTGTGTAGTGGAACTTTAAATCCATGTACAAGTCGTAAGTTCAGTGTGTAGAAAATAGTGGGACTTTAAATCAATGCACTAGTGTTAGGGCCATAAAATAAGTATTAACAAGTTCAGTGTGCAGAAAATAGTGGAACTTTAATTATATGGCCATAAAATAAGCATTAATAGTTTGTAGAAAATAGTTGAACTTTAATTCCATGTGCAAGTGGTAAGTTCAGTGTGTAGAAAATAGTCAGAATATTAAATCCATGTACAAGTGGTATGGCCATAATATAATCATTAATTAGCTCAGTTTGTAGTAAATAGTGAGAACATTCAATCCGTGTACAAGTGGTATGGCCATAATATAATCATTAATAAGCCAAGTGTGTAGAAAATAGTGGAACGTTAAATCCATGACCAAGTGGTATGGCCATAATATAAAAATTTAAAAACTCAGTGTGTAGAAAATAGGGGAAGTTAAATCCATGTACAAGTGGTATGGCCATAATATAATCATTAATAAGCTCAGTTTGTAGTAAATAGTGAGAACATTCAATCCGTGTACAAGTGGTATGGCCATAATATAATCATTAATAAGCTAAGTGTGTAGAAAATTGTGGAACGTTAAATCCATGTACAAGTGGTATGGGCATAAAATAATAATTAACAAGTTCAGCGTGTAGAAAATAATGAGAACTTTAAATGATTAAGTGCCATGAGATGATTAATCGCCTTAAGCGACTTCCCATATACCCCATAGGATTATATATCGCCGAAATATTGTCATTGCATTATAATACAAATTGTCTGCCACCATATTAACAACTATTGAGTCATAACTATGACACACTCATGCTTTTTATTTTCCGAATTCCAGTTTGGTTTTATCCAAGATGTACAACAGAGATTAAGAGCAGAATAGGGCAAGCAAAGTCAGAAAATGAAGAGTATCTTGTGCAATAGGTCACTATCACTGAGTGTAAGAAAGAGAGTGCTGAAATGCTATATAGAACCAGTTTTGCTGTATGGCAGTGAATCTTGGAATGTAAATGAACAAATTATGAAGAAATTAGAAGCAACAGAGATGTGGTTCCTGAGACGAATGTTGCGAATTCCTTGGATTGCCAGAGTAACTAACGACGACTGCCTGAAACAGGCTAATGAAACTAGAACATTATATAGAACAACTAGCTGACCCGGCCCGGCTTCGCCTAGTCCCTGGTGGGGAGCATCTCATTTAATTCATATAAGTAGTCATATAAGTTCCCGTTCCCGTTACCGACTGTCTGTCTGTCTGTCTGTCTGTCTGTCTGTCTGTCTGTCTGTCTGTCTGTCTGTCTGTCTGTCTGTCTGTCTGTCTGTCTGTCTGTCTGTCTGTCTGTCTGTCTGTCTGTCTGTCTGTCTGTCTGTCTGTCTGTCTGTCTGACCCGGCCCGGCATCGCCCAGTCCTTGGTGGGGAGCATCTCATTTAATTCATATAAGTAGTCATATAAGTTCCCGTTCCCGTTCCCGACTGTCTGTCTGTCTGTCTGTCTGTCTGTCTGTCTGTCTGTCTGTCTGTCTAATCATTTATTGGTTGCAGTTAGAACAACCTTAGATAAACGAAGACCAACTTACAAAAAGCATTAGAAAGAGCACTTGAAAGATCTTTACATCTTCCCTAACAATTAACTTGGGTAAATGGAGCAGCGGCAGCAGCAGCAGAAGAAGAAGAAAAAGGAGGAGTAGGAGCTGGGAGGAGGAAGAGGGAGGAGGAGGAGAAAGAGAGGAGAGGAGGATGGAGGAGGGAGAGGGAGGAGGGGGAGGAGAAGAGGAAGAGGGTAGGAGGTGGAGGAGGGGAGAGGAGGAGGAGGAGGAATATAACGCATATGCCTGTAGATTTAATAATGGCTGAAGTTGTTCCATGTCTTCTTAGAGTTGGCGACAGTGTAAAGAAATATAAAATCTTCAAACTTGATAGAGATAAAGTAACTATTATTTATTCATTCTTTAAGCACAAAAAGATGAGTTACAATGTTATAAATTATGCATTATTTTTATGAAAACTTTGAAAATGCCTTACAGATTGTATCATTATTTATTATAACTCATATGCCGGTACATAACTATTGACAAAGAGTTTATAAATCTTTGAAAACGATGCCACAATATGACTATAAGTTATACAGAAAAGTTATGCCCCTTGAAATAATTTTTACAGAGTTAAGTCCCCTGAGATATTTGAAATTATAATGAAAAATGGAAAATTAAATAATATTGGGTAAGCAGCCGATTTCACACTAAAAAAATATGACAGTAGGCTGAGCTGGAATGAAAGGAAGATGTGTAGAAAATTTCATCTCAATCGGATGGGTCGTTCGCGAGCGCATAAAGGACAAATGGACAGACAGACGGAGATTGCCTTTTATATATAAGATAAGACAGAGACAAACATCTTTCTTCGGTCACGTGATGAGAAGAGAGGCATTGGAGAACATCGTAACAACTGGAAAAATCGAGGGGAAGAGAGGCAGAGGCAGACCAAGAGAAATGATGCTGGATGGATTGAGACGGTGGCACGGAGGAATATCAGCAGCAGAGTAGATCCAGAAAACCAAAGACCGAGATCTGTGGAGAGCCATGAACGCCTACGCCAGCTGGCAGGGCACTTGATAATAATAACTTTTTATTTGACACTGAATCTGTTAAATCGATATGAAGGTACCGAGATTTATAAATGTGCACTTTATAAACAACAATCACATTTCCCGCAGTTTTTATCTATGGTCAAAGAATAATAATTAAATCCTCAGTGTGTACAAAGTAGTGAGAATTTAAATCCATTTAAAATTAGTGAGAAATTCATAAATATGACTTTCTAATAACAACCTTCTAAGAACAACATTCTCGTAGGGAAGCACTTTTACCGTTGGCCCACGGACAATAAATAAACAGCACAGTGTATAGAAAATGATGAGAATGTTAAATCAATGTTAAAGTAATATGGGCATAGAATAATCATTAAAAATCTCAGTGTGTAGAAACTGACGACATTTTTAAATTTATGTAAAAGTATACGGCCATAGAACAATTATTAAAAAGCTCAGTGTATAAAAATTTTTAAGAACTTCAAATCCATGTAAAAGTAGTGAGAGATTTATAAATGTGCACTCTTATCAAGTAGAAATGTACGAATGATGACAGGGGGACACTTGTAATAGGGGAAGCTAATCCACACACAAATATCAGTCCAGTGCGCTCTTTAGTTGCAGCAACTACTAGCATTAGTAGCTAATGTATGGTCTACGCTTGAGTTAAAAGCCGTCGAAATCAACAACAACAACAACAACAACAACAACAACAACAACAACAAACGTCAGACAGAAAGAGTTCAGCGTCTGGTCGCAGACAATGTTCAACGTATGCCCTGTTCTTTTTTGGAATGAGTTAACAAGAACTTGTTCCAGTCCAACTTTTTCTGGTCAGACCCTCTTGACTCCTGCTCGATTAGTTCCCACTCACAAACCGGAAAAGATGACAATCTGCTTTCCTGTAGGCAGAAGACCACTTCCAATCCACTCAGCCTGGCTCGTGCCATTCATTATTTGACTTCTCTACGTCTTCAGTCCCAGAATTGACGGCCTCTTGCGCCGGCCGCGGCTGTGCTTAATTGGGATGAAGTGAATTCACAAATACTTAATTAAATGTCTTTTTACAGCTGAGTCGTTTATAGACGTTTGCCTGCTTAGCTTAATTACATATACAACTGACAATATCGCAGATATAGACAATATATTTCAAACGTCCGGTTTTAAAACATGGGTTTAAAAGGCAAGAGAATTGACTTTGTTTGCATAGGGTTAATCCCATATGGTCCGGTCTCTTTCCGCAGGACACTCTGCCAAAAGCGTCGCACAAAGCATGAACTCCGTAACTCCAGCGACGACACCCAGAACTCTCTGGAAAAATAACTGCCCTCGTAAACCGTATCTTGTAGTCCGGAATCTAAGCCTCAATCCTTAAAGCGCGAGGTAGACGGCGTAAACACTTCCCCACGGAAGACCTCTAAGCGAACGAAAGAAGAAAAAGAATATAAATATGACTGCAGGGACTTTAACACGTTGACTGCAACGATCTGCCAGTAATAAAGAATATACATATAACGA
Source organism: Cepaea nemoralis (assembly GCA_014155875.1). Lineage (NCBI taxonomy): Eukaryota > Metazoa > Mollusca > Gastropoda > Stylommatophora > Helicidae > Cepaea > Cepaea nemoralis. The sequence continues at coordinate 177,358 of JACEFZ010001436.1, forward strand.
CAAGGACTGTAACATATGACGGCAACGATGTGCCCGTGATAAATATTATGCATACAACTACAAGGACTGTAACATGTTGAAGGCAACGATCTGCCAGTAATAAAGAATATACATATAACGACAAGGACTGTAACATATTGACGGCAACAATCTGCCAGTAATAAAATGATTGATTGATTGATTTAGCAACCGACATCACAGCATTTGGGGCATTCCCATAAGCGCTCCTTCCCCATCCTCAGCAGCCAGCGAAGAGGTCCAACACTAATAGTACCAGTAGCAATCTGATTATATGTCCGTCTCGCCTTTCCTCTGAGCGGCCAGATCCCCTCGTCACCCCTCGCTGTCGCATTCTTGCCAGACCATGGTGATCCATTTGCTCCTCCGAGGTGTACACATGCTCCCACAAGGTCGCAACCACATCTGCTTTGTCATGCATCAATACTCGACCAAGTTTTGCCGAGCCAGCCAATCTGTCCGCCTGTTCATTCCCCAGCACACCATCATGCCCCGGAGAAAAGATCCAGACGATATTTGTCACCCGTGACTTCCGAAGCCAGTAATAAAGAATATACAAATAACTACAAGGACTGTAACATATTGACAGAAACGATCTGCCAGTAATAAAGAATATACATATAACGACAACGACTGTAACATATTGACGGCAACGATGTGCCCGTGATAAATATTATATATACAACTACAAGGACTGTAACATGTTGAAGGCAACGATCTGCCAGTAATAAAGAATATACATATAACGACAAGGACTGTAACATATTGACAACAACAATCTGCCAGTAATAAAGAATATACATATAACTACAAGACTTAACATGTTGACGGCAACGATCTGACAGTAATAAAAATTATACATATAACTACAAGGACTGTAACATGTTGACGACAACGATCTGCCAGTAATAAAGAATATACATATAACTACAAGGATTGTAACATATTGACGGCAACAATCTGCCAGTAATAAAGAATATACGAGGGAACGTTAATAAGTAAGTCACAAATGGCTGTAGAAAAATAACTAAATATGGTAACAACTTGAAACCAGTTTATTTTTATACATACATTGTCCCTTTATTTCTCAACATAATTTTCACCAACATTGATGCACTTATCCCATCGTTTTATCAGCCCTCTCAAACCGGTTGCATAGAACTGCGTGCTTTGTTTTCATTTACCTGCCATCCCACAGAACTGTGTGACTTACTTATTGACTCGCCCTCGAAACTTTTTCTATCCAGCCGTGCACCGCTTTATCGGATAAACATTTGTCAGCATAAGCACTGAAAACCCACCTTGGCTGGAGACATTTCGCGAATGACGCCGAAGTCGAATGTGAAGTGAAACCGTGGTTTAGAAAGCGTTAACAGTCTTTGTTTGATATTGGCGGTTGACATGACTGTCATTGCTGACAGACCTTTACCAGCTGTTGTTATAACGTAATCGACATGTTCTCTGAAGGACAGACTACGAGCAAACCTCTCGCCCCGATATGTCATCGACTTGGATCTGATCATAATGATCTCGTCCATCCCCACTTCTGGCAGGCCTGGTTTAGTAATATGATTGTTTAAAGAGAACCATGTAACTGATGCCTGTGCTGTGTTACCAGGGGCACTGGAATAAACATACCAGAAGAAAATTCGACCAATTTCGCCCTGCATGTCACTGGCAATCGCCTGTCTATCTATACCCACCAGAATGCCATCAGAAAATAACAGAGTGCTGCCTCTCCCGTTCAGCGGTTATTCAGTAGTAGTCGGTGCCGTACACACATTGAATAATACCCATACACGGTGAATCGATACAGTGGTGGAACCTGCGATAGTCCTGGACATATCGTTACCGATTCAGAAGACCAATTTCCACATGTTATCATCCACCTTTTTTTTTTGGGAGCAGGACTGCAGTTATCAATCGTATAAGAAAAAGGATCTACTTCCAGTTTGAGAAGGACATGTATCAAGTATTCTAAGGATACTTTATTGTATGCATCCTCTAAGTCTATGGTGGTCGCACAAATCTCTTCTCGGACCTGAAACTCACCATAAACGTCTTGGACAAAGATCGCCACTGAGCCGTGATTCTTTGTGTCCTCTAAGTATGGGAGGGAAGCAACCATCTAGTTCCAAGTAACAAGCAACCCAGTGCATTACACTTTTCTCCAGTAGCTTGCCTGCAGTGTTCTGCATGGTTATAATTCTGTAGCCTTGATCTTGGAATGGTTGTTGTTCACATTAGAGAGCAGTAACAAGTAGATGTGTAACCATTCCTCTTTCATCTGGTCACATCAGATGCTGACGTTGAATTCTCTTACCAGTGCTACCATGTCATCATCTGTCATTATGAGTAGAGTCAAATAATGCTGGGGCTGAATGTGACGTACTGTAAAAGTATATGCAATTAACTTTTAACATTCACGCCCACCCGTCACCCGTCCTATCATTTGTTATCCCATAGAGTTCCGCCCAGGGTTGATTAACGTTAATTTGCCTATTTTAAAACTGTATGTACTGTATTAAATAAGTCATTCACATATGCACATTTCGCAACGCCAAGTTTATTAGTTCAGCAGTTGTGCACTTTTCTAAGAAACATCCGTTGTGCGTAAAAGCATCAGTCAAAAATAGTAGATTGCTGAAAGAATTTAATGGGACGGAAACGGCTGGCTTCACTTGGCTCCAAACATCATCACACATCCACATGACTCCGATAATTAACTCGATCAACTTTAGCCACCAACCGTCAACGCGTTGTGTCAACTCTGAAAAATTGATAAAGGAGGCACAATACAGTGATTTAGCAACCATCTGTTGCGTACGATAGCACATACATTTATAAAAGGACTTAGAAGGGCGTGCGTTGCATTCAAAATATAGAGTTGCAATAGGTAATAGCACAGTTCGGTATGTGTAAAGTTGCATATCCTTTACAGGACGTTGCAGTCAACACCAGCATTTTACTGCCGTTGTTGATGTCTTGGCAAGTTATACGTTCAGTAGTTTACCATTGCTTTCAGAATGACCGGTACCTCCGAAGTCGGAGAGTTAGTTAGTTAGTCGCAGTTCCAACTTCACAGCAACGGGTCGTCCCCATTATGCTCCGTTCCTGTGCCAGTGAATATCACACAAAACGCCCCCCACTGCCCAATGTGAAAAGTGGAAAAGACAGGAGTCTCGACAAACAACAGCCCGCACAGATACACTGTGCATAATGCCGCCACCAGAATGTCAACACACCAGACCCCCACGAAACACCCAATTCATCTCTGATGGAATCAGCAGTCATTTTCCTATCTGGATGTTTCCTAGATGTTCACCTACACAGTCCACGAAAATACAGTTCATCACCGACGGCAGTGGCAGTCAACCAGAAGCCCAGCAGCCACGCATTTCTGCATAAGGCAAAAACCGGTCAACTCTGGGACATAGCAACCTGCCATCGCTCTGAACATGCAGTCACGTTCCAAAAAACAACAAACTTGGGCAGATTCAAAACCACTTCACACGAAACTCAAAGCTCACAGTGTCGCGCCACGCACTCACTCAGTAGCAGAGCGACGGAACCATCAAGCCTCCTTAGTCGCCTATTACGACGTGCGTGGTAGGCTACAGCGTTGCTATTCTTTGCTTCCCTTATGGGCCCCAGCAACACACGAGAGTTTCTGCCTGTATGGCGAGGAACCACCAGTCTGCACACCAATAAGCCAGATATGGGACAACAGATAATCACGCAAACCTCAGGTCCTGTATGACATCACACTGATGTTTGACAACAGGATGCCCTCATCCGACATACAGGACTTCGCGTTGGAGCTCAAGCCTACGAACGCAAGCAAGCAAGCAGAAAGACCGGCACCCATTCCAACACGTTAAAACCAGAGAGTCACGGTCTGCTGCCAAATCGGTTACCGTTGTGTTTCGAACATGGGTAAGTGGCATTACGAATCTCGTTCGCAACGCTATCGCCGCGGAGATCGGATGTGTAACTCCTGCCAAAAAAGTGAGAGATACTAAACACAGACAGAGTGTACATACATACCTTACAACGAAGTTTAGTAACTCACTTTTTCGCAAGGGTTACACATATCTAACTGGTTTTATTGTCTGTTGTTATATCCCGCTGCGTAATCTCGCATACCGCGTTCAAAACACATCTGCGGGCGATTTGGAACCAGATTGCTTTGCCTTGGTTTTCATACAATAGTATGAGTGCCGGTCATTCAACAAGCATTGGGGAACTACTGAGCGTAAACGTGTCAAGAATTACAGTCAAACAATGCTGGGGTTAACTGGGACGTTTTATAATGGATATGTAACTAACTTGCATATCCTTCTACAGCCGTTATTACTCTTATCTACAGAGTAAACGGGGAGAAACTAGAACAAGAATCATGTTTCTCCTATCTTGCACATGTAATAACTGATGATGGCAGAAATCAAACAGAAATCAAAAAGATAATAAGCGTGGCTAAAAATGTTTTCACCAACATGAACATCTCCTCCTATAGGTTAAAAACAAAACAACAATTAACAAATTAATTTTTTTAAATACACTGAGATCAACATGTCCTTATGGATAAGAGCGCTCGTTCTTTAACATCCGGTGTGCTGATGCCAAGGTAGCGGGTTAAACCCCTACACCGGTCAGTTGGACTAAAATGTTGACTTCAACGACCTTGACGTAGGAACGCAAATTAGAAGTACCTCAGAATCGGGGTTGGTTCGCCAGATGGCGAGGGACACGTAATAGGGAATGCTCACCCACACGCAAATATCAGTCCAGTGCACCATATGTAGGACGTGTATGGACTACACTTGAGTTCAAAGCTGGTATCTAATGATATCGCGTCCCCTTGATCTCCTGGGTAGGCAGATCAGATACCCAACCTCTCGGATAAGGGAGAAAAACGGGAGATCCCGGGTACAAGGTGTGCAAGTTCCACATCCCTCAGTTGTTGGAATTCGCAAAGAGTAGCCGTAAAGCTGACACCCTGGCAAAATTTTTATGAACGAAACTATATTGGCAGGGATCGCATGGGTGTTGCCACATCCCATCTGGGTGTTGATGGGTTCTTTGATTACAGCGCTCATGCGTATAATTATTCTGTGGTATCTTGAATCTTCTATGAGCGCTGGATGCAGAATCCCTGACCTGTTTGCGACGGTGATGGTGGTGCGTGCATGTTCTATATCTGTTGCTGCTGTGATCACACTTCTGCCTGGCGATGCTATTATCTTCTCACTGTGGCTGGTTTCTATTGTTATCTTAAATGCTGTTTAACTCTATCACTCTGCACAGTTCACAACAGCTGACTACTTTGAACACTCAACGCATCACGAATAACAAAACGCCATTCAGTTTTCACTTTATATTGACTCCAAGCATTAGACAATTCACATCATCAATTTCACAACACGTCTATGACTCTTCACAATGCTTAGAGTAACTATTCATCTAACTAACAATATGTAGGCTCAGTATATGGCCATTCTAGGGGAACGAAAGAACAACTTCCAGCTCCTATCACAACTCCAGTCCAACTCATTTGACAGTGACGTTTTGTCCTCTCGCAAAACGTCCCGAGCGCTTTTCACGCTGTATTGACCAATGCTTGTGGCGGATCACTTTCCACGGTCTCCTTGTATAGACCGCACTTTTCACTGAATCCTGCCATGGTCGATAATGCTATAAACCAGACTATGACATACCATTGGTAAGAGTCTCCGAAGTCAGACAAACGAAATCGAACCGAAGTCAGACAAACGGTTCTTTGTGATGAATAACTAGGTATAGCGTACTCCTCTTGAAAGAGGAACGAAGAATGAGAGGAAGAACAAGCAATATGAGTTTCTTGATATCATGGCCATAAAAATATTATCTATAACTGGATTTGGACTCGTGAGTATTCCAAGTAGAGGAAGCCCACTATAACTCTTAAGTCACACCACCATCTAAAAAGATCTAAGAGCTGCTCTATATGTAACAGAACAACTAGTACCACTTCCACACCTACACAACAGCCGATGTAGTTCACACGCTGGCACACAATCCCACACGTTAACCACACAATCCCACACGTTCACCATACAATCAAACGGTTATCACGAAGTCCTATTCGGGGGGAAATAGTCCATAGATATGAACGCGCAAAGATCGTCATGTCTGCATATTTATCTTTATAGATAGACGAAAACTGTGAAAAAATGAACAAACAAAAGAAGCGTTTCTTCCATTCTTATCATTCGTGCTCCGTGGGCAGAAAGCGGAAGTTCCCGGCTGTTCAAGGGGAGATTATACGACTGTTTAATTTACCCCGCTGCCATGTTTTCCCAGATCTGGGTCAGCAACTTGTCCATAATTAAGAGAAGCTTATCTGGTGTGGAGAGAAGAAAATGTTGTCTATTCATGAACAGACAATTAGACATGCACTTACAACGTTACAACAAAATACTTCTCTGCTTCTTCAGCTATGTTTTTTTTTTTGTTCCCTGAAAACAGCCAAGGTATTTTAACAACAACAACAACAACAACAACACCTTGAGCATAGCCTACGATGGGTAGCGTTGTGATGTTCTGTTGTGATAATTTGGTGTGTCCAGTGTGTGCCGCGTGGTTACACACCCTCTTCACACGCGTGATCCGGGACTGTTTCCGGATCCGGTCAGGGATATGCACTACTGACGAGCTCAAATGAGGGCGAAACTCGAGTATAGTGCTTCCATATTGATGTGGATAGGCCTTAGGTTCATACCAGAATGCGATCGGCGTTGCCAGTAGTGGGTTGTGCTCAATATTTAAACAACAACAACAACAACAACAACAAAACAGAAGTCATAAACAATAATAGGTTGCAAGATTTATCTGGCATATTTTGCTGTATTTTTCCAATTACTTCATATGGACTGTGGGATGTGGATTTTAATTCCTGAGAATAATTTGTTAAAATGTCTAGGGGGTATTATTGATTCTCTGGTCACTGGTAAGAATGCAGGGTGATCAGGGATATTTACCACATATCCCAGGAAGAAAGAGCTCAATCCTTGAAACAATGGCATCTGTGTGTAGGTTTTCCTTCCCACTTCATCACCCTTTACATTATATATGGTGCTAGAAGGATATTGATTGCTCACAACATATAAACAACCACTGGTTGGACACCACATTTACTTGATGTACACAACACTTTTGGACAAACAGTTCAGGTATTAACTCAAGATCTGCAGTTACATATATATAGGTGTAATAAACACTATGCATTTTCAGACAGGCATGAGAATAATGTGCAGTATTACAACATAGTACCCAATGACCCCAAAAAAACAACAACAATGTTATCACAAACAACATAACCCACAAATTGGTTCTGCTAACTTGACTCATTGTACCTAGATAAAATCACATTGGTCTAGGTGCAGAAACCCAACATATATATTTGTTTCTGACACCATGTACAATTATCATATTTAAAAATAATGAGTTGATGTCAAAATACTATTTACCTTAACCATCATTGGTTATACCTCAATAACACTCTTTATATGTCATAGAAGAAAAAAAACACACATGAAAACAGTTGATACTAATAATTAAATTAATTAATTATAGTGTTCATTTAGGCATTGCGGATGGGTATTCTTCTCCAGTGCAAAGCAGTTAATGTCCATATTTATCCGTGACAGCAATAAATACTCACAGTCATGTTTAATGTCCACTGAAGTTTGTTGCGGAAAGACTTATAATCCTTATTATGAAATAAATTCACCACATATCTCCTCCGTGGAGCTGAATTCAAGAATCTTCTTTGCGAACGGCTCGGTGTCAGTGTGAAATTGAGGCCTGGGTTGGTCATACCTTCAGGAGATGCATCTTTGGTCTTGGACTAAGGTTCTTCCCTATATCACCATATCTGATGAAAAGGATGCCTACCTTTCAGCGTCTCGGCTTATAATATCCGAATCTCAACTTTGTTCCCACAGATTTTTCACCCACCTAGTCATCAGTCTATAACCTATTCCACCGTTATTGGCATTTAGGCTGACATGGGACCAGCACAGAGTTCTGATTCATTATTTACTTTCAGTGTAGACATACAATTCTGCTTGTTATTCATTTGGTTCATCTGGAATTAATTCCAGGATTCTGCTGCAGGCATGGAACTGAAGAATATTGACTCCACCACATATCCAGGGTTGCAAGCCATCAGGTGATTCCTGTGGTTGCAGGCGTAGAGGCATTTACTCCGCTAGCTGCTTTCATATGGTCTTTTTTTATGCGTTCAGGTTTGGGAACCTTGAGTTAATCTGGTGTAGGTATGGTTTTCAGTTGGCACCTTGGTTGTATTGGTTCAATGTCTTCTTCCCATTTGTTTGAGTTGGTGTTCATAGCTAGAACTTGGTGTTGCATGGCTGGAACCTTATGTTTGACTTTTACAGCTGTGAGATGTTCTTTCGAAGACTTATCCATTGTGGATATTAACTTGGTAATCCAACCAACAGTTGAAGGTTACTCACTGTTGTTAGTTTTAGTAACTTGCTAGAAGGATTGTCCCAGTTTCACTGACTTGGTTGAATGATGAGGCCATAGGTGATACTTCTCAGAAGTAAAGCAGACGATACACTGTTGTCAGTACTCTGTTGATCTTCATCTTTATAGATTATTAGATCTTGAAGTCCATCCTGGATATTCCTACTAAAATAGGACTTAATCACTCACCCAGTCAGTTGTCTTCTAATTTATCTGTTGCTCGCTATGGAGCTATTGAGCGCCGCAGTAAACATTGAGGTATTGCTAGATCCAGACTATGGTTTGGACATTCACTTTATGGCTGTTGACCCAGGATCCAGTGTTAGTGATATAGTCCCACCAAATTCAACCACCACCTGCTTCTCTTCTATAGAAAAGGGATGACAAGAATACAACACTAGCATTAACCTACTGTGTTATGGTAAAAGGTTTACAACACAATTACAAACACAAATACAAAACACCAAGGGGAGAAGGGGAAAGGAGTGGGTGTCCATGTTCCACTGTCCCTCATTGCTGAGTAGAGCCATTCTGACTCTTCATAGTGAGTAAGGTATTTTCTCACTTATATTTTGTTCTGTTGTTACTGGGACTATTGGATGGGTGAAGTCATTCTGTCCATCCAACATGTTGATATTGTCTCTCTCATTACTTGAAGAGAATAGCCTATACAGAATCCCTGTGGTTTCTAATGCCGCGTCTTCATTTCGGCACTATAATCATCACTAGGTCAAGACTATTCACCATTGGCTTCTTAAGTACTGACATACATATGTATTCTTACATCAACATCCTCTAATCCCAAGGTGCAACATTAAAATGTATATTCCCACAGTACAAAGTAACAATCAGAACAAAGAAAATTCTCATACCAGAAAAAAACATACATGTACATTTCTCTGATATTAAGTACATGATACTCATACATAATAATTAATCATAATGCTGATGCAGGGAGCCTTTGTTTTTGGGTTTTCTCAGGGGTTAATCCATAACTTAAAACATACATTGTTTTCCCCCACTGCGTACAGCAGATGAGGATAGTAGTCGCTGTGATATATTTTGTCAAGGACTGCTATTATTCAAGCAATTTATTCACATCAATCTTCGCTTCTGTTCCTACTACAGTGAGGTGATGCGGAGTGAATCCTATCCGAACATGCATTTACATCACGCGTTTAATTGTTCATGAATTTATATTCAAACATGGCCTGTCCCTAACACTATTTTATGAAATGATTATATGTTCACCCTCATATGGAGTGGTTACTAATCTGTTAACAAAAGAATGGTACTAAAATTTAGCACTATATTTCCAAGTTACAGATTATAATGTGGCAAAATATTTTATCCCCTGACTAAGTAAGAGTCAGGAATATGCGTAATCATTTGTATGTCCCCGCATGGATAAAACACCTTTCTATAGTACATAGATTATTTGCAGATTTCTAAGCATAAATAGTGAGATATTGTTCACCGTGCCTAGAAGTTTTAACATAGGAATATGAAATTGACAGACACTAGTTCTTTACTATGAAGCATGAATCAGGGGTCTGCTCCTACATTGAGAAAATCTCTAGAATGTGTTTCAGA